>JARQAB010000343.1:0-23917 GCA_036172955.1 Meloidogyne arenaria
ACCCGAAAAATGCATGAATTTTAATAAAATGAAAAATTGCATTTCTTTTGCAAAATATGCACTTATTCTCCCTAACATCGGTATTTCAACTCAACGATGCTTTTTTGCAACTTTTTTTCACTTATTTCCCCCCCACAAACTTTTTTTCTCCCTAAAAAACTCAAAATTTCAAACTCTAAATTTGCACGTGTTATTCTTATTTGCCCTTTTTCGCCCTAAAATTCGACTATTAAATCATATATTTTTTAAATATTTCATAAAACCACATAAGTAATTATTACAACATATTAATTTACATGATTCATATTACCCTCAAATTTTAATATTTCAAATAATGTGTTGTTAGTTCAAACAAAGTTAAATAATAAAATTTTGACAAATTTATTAATCCCATTAATTCACAACTATCCAATCCAGTAGAATATCTTGGATGCCTTTTGGTTATAAGGACATGAATTGGGGAATGGACAGTAGTGAATTTAGAAAAATTTTAGAAAATGGAGGATTTGTTGAGAAGGTAACAAAATTAACTCAAAGATATTTTAGCTTAGTTTTGAGTAAAATTTATTTAGAAGATCCTTTTCCTTTTTTAGGGAGTAATATATACCGATTGGAACAAGACGAAGAACACGATCAGAAATCTAACTCTGGGTCTTGGATAGTAAAATTGCCCTATTGAAGAAGAGTTTTTGATGTTTTTGAACTAACAAAGATGCCGCAAGAACAGTTAGTTTTGTCAACGCTATCCCGATATAATCCTCCGTCCCGATCGGTCTCCCTACCCTTAAAGTTGAAGGTTCTGGAAAGATTATTGGTTTAATAAAGAATAGAGGATAATTATTTTTTAAGACATCATAATTGGAAGAATATAAAATTAAAAATTTTAAAGAGTGAAGCAATAGACATAAATGATGGTCAAGGCTTTACTTCAAGAGGATTACTTCGCCTTATAAGTTAATATTAATATACAAATGGAATTAACATCAAAACAAAAATTTTCCCAACAAATTTTCTTAATTTTAAAAATTTTTGCTGATGAGAGGATGAAATACTTTTGGAACATTTTTTTGGAAAAGAAAGCATTGGAAAAAGTTTTATGTTAAAATTTACAGAAAAATTGACAATAGAAATCATAATAATGAAGAAATAAATAAAGAAATAAAAGATAAAAAAGTTAATCCAGTGTTCAAAGGTAAAAATCAATATTTTAATTAAATAATTTAAGTCCTACATAAAATGTTCCAATTAATTAGCACAGTAATTAAAGCCCATTCCGAAGCAATTCTAGTGCTGCCAGCCAGTGCAAGGGTATGGTTCCTTAGCTAGCTAAGAAGCAGGCTCCTATGGAGCCAAATCCTCCGAAAAAGAAAAGAAAAGTCGGAATTTTGAAGGACAAGGAGCCGAAGCTCACTGCTTTAATTTCCCCACGGATAGCGGCCTGTACACCCCTAAATACTTGTTAAAAAAGAAGCAGACCCTGGTGCTTCAAGGACAAGGTACCGCCAAGTTATATAACTTCGTTCAAACCGTTAAATACGTGACAACACCTATATAAAATATATTTTCTCTATTTAGGAATCAATGGCATCATTTACAAGAATGCATCAAACGAATGTGTTATTTTATAAAGATGATGAATAATATGAAAATCCCCCTTTGCCTATACCAAAAATTTATTTTACAAAAAAATTGTAGAAAAGAGGAAAATGAAGAAGATGATAAGATTAATAATGCTTGGGCCACAAGGAGTGATTTTAATGGAGGATTTGACTGAAAATACACCATATTACACCTTTAACGAAAGGATTAGAATGGAATACAAGTAAATAAATTTGACCGAAATTCCTATAAGAGACCCACCCTGAATTAGATTACATTTTGAATTAGAAATACGCCTTGAAATAGAGCCCCCCTTTGGATTAAAGACCCACCCACCTTAGAAATAGTTGGTTGGAATAAGTTATACTATAAAATATATCAGGTTTTCTGTGTCCGATTCTTCAATTAACCTGAAATTTTTGTTATACTCGATCGGGGTCTATCGAGTTTTTTTCTCAAAAATAAATGTGAAAGAAATTATAAAACCATGAATAGAATTTAGATTTTCATATTACAAATGTTTGCAAAATTTTATGGAAATTTCTGTGAATCGGATCCCGTATGGAAAAATATTTTGAATTCTCGATTTTTGGGAATCGGAACGGCAGGATCCCTGATATCTTGATACACAGTCATTTATATAAAAAATATAGATAAATGAAGTTGTTAAATACTTTGGCACATTTACATGCTTATTTGTTCTTTACCTAAAATTAAAGAAAAATGGCAGAAAGATTTTGTAACATAGAAGAAATGTGGGGACAGAGTGTGGCTGAAGAATTTGGTTTCAGCAATGATTGAACAAATTCATGGAGCTTGATGGTTTTTGATTAGATTTGTAACTCAAATTAAATATAAACAGTTATTTTTAGACGATATTGTTGAACCATTTAAAAAAATTGGCAATTTAGTTATTAAGCCAGAATTTGTTAAATGGATGAAAGAAAAATGTGAAAATGATTATGGTACTTTTAGTTATTTTTAAAATTGTGGATAAGTTCATCTACCCTATTTTATGTGTCAAGAATGTCCACCGTAGTCGCCGGATTTGAGTCCAATGAACTAATCTTTTTGGTCTATTTTGGGGGCAAGGGCCCTGCGCTTAATAACAAAAAATGTGAGTTTGCTGTATCAGCATTCATATCTTTATTTATTTCATCTATCATTTAAGCTTTATTTGATCCCATTAACTTTAAATTAATAAAGTTCTCCATAAACTTTTGGGACACTTTATAGAAGAAGCCGACTGAGATGAACCCACACTCAGTTTCTACATTCTAGTGGAGAACGATAAAGTACTTAAGGGAATAAAATCAGGTTAATATTAGGATCATTCTCTTGACCGAACCACAGACTCCGTGGATTATATTGACTATGGATAGGCGGAGTTGCTGGAAAGTTATAGTTATTATTTTCTTAATCCTATTTCTCTATCATAATTAATTTTTGGAATTGAAAAAAATTTTTTCATATTAAAATGATTTTTAAGGTGTTCCTGAAATCCTTACACACGGGGATTTATGGAATAATAAGTTATTATGGTATAACAACCAATCCAAACAGACTTGCAGCTTTTATAGAATTGGCAATTGGCAACTATATGGTTAATTTTTAAAAATGTTAAACAAAATTATACTCTAAAATTGACCTCTAAAACTAGCATGTTTTTTGACAGTTAATCTTGATAAATATACCTTTTCTATAATATATACCATTCGAAAAAACTTCGTATTTCTTTTGACATGGTTCAACTTTTTTTTTCATAATTTAAAAATCTGATATACTAGGAAATGGTATACTAGGAATGGACTCAAATAGAATAAATAGTAGGTAAGCTAATAATTAAAAAATATTTTTTTGAGGCAATCCAATGACTGATATATCTCGATTAATGTTGGGCAACGGTAGAGCCCGATCTACGTAGAAAAATTGAAAAGAAGGGAAAATTTTAGAACTATATTTGAATGAATTAAAATGTTTAAAACCACAAAAAATTTGTTGAACAAGGAATGGAAAAAGTAAAGTATGGATTTGAAGAAGTATGTAATTTGTCTAATTAAAGTAGGCCTAATCTAAATTAAAGTAGGCCTAATTTTAAAATTAATATAGGTAGATTTCTGAATGATATTCTGAACCTCTTCCGACTGTTTATACCTCTAATAACGGGCATTATTTTCAAAAGGAATTTGTTTTGGCCTTTCGAAATTTGACCTTCCACCCAGGGCATCACTTAACGAAAATTATTCCTAAAACACTTCGTCAACAATAGTCTTCATTAATTTAATAAGAATTTCTATCCCAGATACGAATTTACGAAAATTTTTGGTTTGTATATCGATTCGAAATCAGATTCTAATATCTAATTCGGATATCGATTCGAATTCGGATATCAGAAGATTTTTAAGGATTTGCCCATCTTATGTCATATATTTATATTTTTTAAAGCTTCAACATGTTTACAATTTGGCAATTATTTCACAGCTATTGGCAGGTTATGGAAATTCCGTTTTTTGAAAGAGGAACACCAGAAAATGATCCAGAATTTAAAGAAAAAATGGAATGTATTAAAACGAGGGCAAAGAGTAGCATTAATGATGCTCTAAAAAATTTTGGAAATGGAAGCACCTGAATGGCTAAATAAAAACTGAGGAGAAAAATGGGAAGAATAATTGAACATTTAATATATTTTTATGAAAAAACCTCAAATTTATATTTTTGTATAGTTTTATTAAATAGAGTTAGAGATATTCAAATTGCCTGGACCGGTATTAGGGTTTTTTCCTTTCAAGCTGACACGGTCCTGGTTTTCCGGCTCGGAAAAAAGCTCAGAAAAAACTCGGAAACCCCAAAAAACCCGATTTTATCAAAATAAACGGTTTCTGAGCTGCCAGGCCCGAAAAACCCTGACCTGGCCCGACTAGTTGGCAAACTCTAGTATTAAAATATATGTATAGTCCGTTTTTGAATCTTAAAATATTTTGTTTAGAAGATTTAGAAGTTTATTTTAGAAGTTGGCTGTTTAACAGCAGCGTTGAGTTTTTGTATTATTATTTTGCGCTGCGTTTGGCGTTGTGTTATTTTGAATTAAAATGAGTAGTGTGTTGTTAGAAATAAAGAATAGAAAGGCGATTTTTAAGATTTTTTTTACAAATTTTTCTTTTGCTTTTCTCCTGATTTTACCTTATGTGTACTTCTGAATCCGTATCCATAAAAATTAATGTCTCGCGCTCTTGCCGCACTTATATGCGCGATTTCGGCCTCGCCGAAACGAGCCGACGAGAAAAGCTCCGGCGAGAAAAAATTTCACTTCTACCTCCCATTTATTGTTCTTAACCATTTTATAATTTCTTGCTAATGTTTGTTTTGCAAAATAATTTGACAGATAATCAATTTTTCCTCTTAGTTACTTGGGAAAAGTATCGAGCAATTTTTTTGTTTTTCTTCAGGCCTTTACCGAATAAGGGTATATGGGAAAATGGTAAAATTAAAGAAATAGAATGGGGCAAAAATTTAATGGGATTATAGGTAATCGGCCACGGGGAATTCAATGAGCATGGTTATTTTGGTGCCACACTGAAGTGTGGCACTGAAAAGGCCGGATCAAAATTCAAACGATATAGCGATTTTTTGCTGGCTGTAGGTCTTAGGGACTGGGAGTGATATTGAAGGCTTCAACCGTTCTTTTCAGTGCCACACATTTCCAAAGGGAAATCGAAATATAAGTTAACTAAAAAAATAAAATTTAAATAATAATTAAATTGAAAAAATAATAAAGTTAAATGAGTATAAAGTATTTGATCGATTTATGATTCAAGTGATCGTGTGAGCAATTAAGTGAATGGATTATGATCTGAGTGGTAGTGAACAAGCGGGAGACCGAAAATCCAATCAAAGATTGATCATCCAAGATAGTGATCAAAATTTATCTGACGATAGATAATGTGATTGATCAATCACGGATGATCTATTGATAATTTAAAAAGTGATAAATTGTGATCGATCTGATGTTCGAGTCTGATCAAGTGATCTAATGCTTGATACAAGTGATCGAATGATCATTAATTTATTGAGTAACTGATCAAGTTTCTAACTTTTTTTAATCAAGATATCGATCGACCATTAAATTATTGTTACTGATCAGGTGATCTGATGATTGTTATGAAAAATGATCGAGTGATCATTTGGTTCGAGTGATCATATTTATTTTTGTTTTGTTTAGTTATGCCAAATTGTTCAAAAATTGTTTCAATAAACGACTCTCAATAACTACTACCACTATTAAATAACAACTAATACTATTTAAACAACCACTTTTACTAATTCTAAGACCACTTTTTGTTTTCTTTCTTGCTTAATTCTCTTTCCATTTATTTTTCTCTTGGTGGCGCATAGCTTGGGGTGCATTTGGTCCATTTCTCTTTTCGCCTCGACTCATATTATAAGAAAAGTGGTTGTCTGTTGAGTAAAATTGAAAAAGTGGCTGTGTGCTTGCGAATTGTAAAATAAAGTGGTTGTTTGCACAGGAAATGGAAAGGAAAAATGTATATGAAATAAATAATTCTCGACTTAGCAGATCTCAAGTCCTTCCGGGTTTCTTGGTGACTTTTTATGTAAATTCTTAGCATCGAATCAACATGTTTATGGAACAATCTGAAGACTCAAATGTGTTACTTTGATTTCCAACCGTTTTAAATCGATTTGTGATCGTTTAAAAGGGCTAGGGCTATTTATATTAGTTGAGTGTCCTCGTCGAAGAATGTTAATCTCGGAGGCACCGATCATCTTTTGTTTATTTCACGAGGGCCAACTATATAAGCATCGAGAATTGAAATTCTCTGCTAAAAATAAGAAATTCGCTCTAATCTCGATGAAAGAGAAAAAAATTTGATACTAAATGTAGCCTACAGGCTGAATTGGGGAAGTGAAAAGTTGAGATTTGTGTTGAGACGAAGCGTCATCGTCGAAGGATGTTAATTTTGTGCCATTCCATTGCGGAATTGGCAAGATGAGCAATCGGTCGGTTCGGGACACTCTTAGAGTGTTTCGTAAAGCCAGCAAGTGACCCGATTGGTTGTGAGACCAAATCTGTCTCGCCTCTTCTGGCGCCGACGGTGCGTATTAAATATTCAACTCGACGCTTTTTGGGTAAGATTTGCTATGTTCAAAGTTCGAGTGAATTTTACCCAGATTACGAGATATCTGGTTGATCCTGCCTGAACTGATGTGTTCATTTCAAAGATTAAGCCATGCATGTATAAGTTTAATCGTTTTAACGAGAAACCGCGAACGGCTCATTACAATGGCCATGATTTACTTGATCTTGATTATCCAAATGGATAACTGTGGAAAAGCTAGAGCTAATACATGCACCAAAGCTTTGTCCTCTCGGAAAAGCGCATTTATTAGAACAAAACCACGCGGCTTCGGCTGCTTCTTGTTGACTCAGAATAACTAAGCTGACCGCATGGCCTTGTGCCGGCGGCGTGTCTTTCAAGCGTCCACTTTATCAACTTGACGGGAGCATAATCGACTCCCGTGGTGGTGACGGATAACGGAGGATCAGGGTTCGACTCCGGAGAAGGGGCCTGAGAAATGGCCACTACGTCTAAGGATGGCAGCAGGCGCGCAAATTACCCACTCTCGGCTCGAGGAGGTAGTGACGAGAAATAACGAGATCGTTCTCTTTGAGGCCGGTCATCGGAATGGGTACAATTTAAACCCTTTAACGAGTATCAAACAGAGGGCAAGTCTGGTGCCAGCAGCCGCGGTAACTCCAGCATCTGCTAATACATAGAATTATTGCTGCGGTTAAAAAGCTCGTAGTTGGATTCGTATCGGTACCCTGGAACCCTCCGGGTGTTTCTGGGTGTTATCGATTTATCGTAATGTTCGGTTTTGAGTCCTTAACAGGATTCTTAACAGGCATTGTAAGTTTACTTTGAACAAATCAGAGTGCTTCAAACAGGCGTTTTCGCTTGAATGATCGTGCATGGAATAATAGAAAACGATTTCGGTTCAGTTTTATTGGTTTTACGGACTGAGATAATGGTTAACAGAGACAAACGGGGGCATTTGTATGGCCCCGTGAGAGGTGAAATTCTTGGACCGTGGCCAGACAAACTACAGCGAAAGCATTTGCCAAGAATGTCTTCATTAATCAAGAACGAAAGTCAGAGGTTCGAAGGCGATCAGATACCGCCCTAGTTCTGACCGTAAACGATGCCAACTAGCGATCCGCCGATGGAAATTATATTGCCTTGGTGGGGAGCTTCCCGGAAACGAAAGTCTTCCGGTTCCGGGGGAAGTATGGTTGCAAAGCTGAAACTTAAAGGAATTGACGGAATTTTCTTATCAAACTTATTTTCAATTATGACTAATTATATAAAAAAGAATATAAAAATAAACTTGGAGGCCAAAACCTAATAACTTTTATTTTCTTATCAAACTTATTTTCAATTATGACTAATTATATAAAAAAGAATATAAAAATAAACTTGGAGGCCAAAACCTAATAACTTTTATTTTCTTATCAAACTTATTTTCAATTATGACTAATTATATAAAAAAGAATATAAAAATAAACTTGGAGGCCAAAACCTAATAACTTTTATTTTCTTATCAAACTTATTTTCAATTATGACTAATTATATAAAAAAGAATATAAAAATAAACTTGGAGGCCAAAACCTAATAACTTTTATTTTCTTATCAAACTTATTTTCAATTATGACTAATTATATAAAAAAGAATATAAAAATAAACTTGGAGGCCAAAACCTAATAACTTTTATTTTCTTATCAAACTTATTTTCAATTATGACTAATTATATAAAAAAGAATATAAAAATAAACTTGGAGGCCAAAACCTAATAACTTTTATTTTCTTATCAAACTTATTTTCAATTATGACTAATTATATAAAAAAGAATATAAAAATAAACTTGGAGGCCAAAACCTAATAACTTTTATTTTCTTATCAAACTTATTTTCAATTATGACTAATTATATAAAAAAGAATATAAAAATAAACTTGGAGGCCAAAACCTAATAACTTTTATTTTCTTATCAAACTTATTTTCAATTATGACTAATTATATAAAAAAGAATATAAAAATAAACTTGGAGGCCAAAACCTAATAACTTTTATTTTCTTATCAAACTTATTTTCAATTATGACTAATTATATAAAAAAGAATATAAAAATAAACTTGGAGGCCAAAACCTAATAACTTTTATTTTCTTATCAAACTTATTTTCAATTATGACTAATTATATAAAAAAGAATATAAAAATAAACTTGGAGGCCAAAACCTAATAACTTTTATTTTCTTATCAAACTTATTTTCAATTATGACTAATTATATAAAAAAGAATATAAAAATAAACTTGGAGGCCAAAACCTAATAACTTTTATTTTCTTATCAAACTTATTTTCAATTATGACTAATTATATAAAAAAGAATATAAAAATAAACTTGGAGGCCAAAACCTAATAACTTTTATTTTCTTATCAAACTTATTTTCAATTATGACTAATTATATAAAAAAGAATATAAAAATAAACTTGGAGGCCAAAACCTAATAACTTTTATTTTCTTATCAAACTTATTTTCAATTATGACTAATTATATAAAAAAGAATATAAAAATAAACTTGGAGGCCAAAACCTAATAACTTTTATATTCTTATCAAACTTATTTCAATTATGACTAATTATATAAAAAAGAATATAAAAATAAACTTGGAGGCCAAAACCTAATAACTTTTATTTTCTTATCAAACTTATTTTCAATTATGACTAATTATATAAAAAAGAATATAAAAATAAACTTGGAGGCCAAAACCTAATAACTTTTATTTTCTTATCAAACTTATTTTCAATTATGACTAATTATATAAAAAAGAATATAAAAATAAACTTGGAGGCCAAAACCTAATAACTTTTATTTTCTTATCAAACTTATTTTCAATTATGACTAATTATATAAAAAAGAATATAAAAATAAACTTGGAGGCCAAAACCTAATAACTTTTATTTTCTTATCAAACTTATTTTCAATTATGACTAATTATATAAAAAAGAATATAAAAATAAACTTGGAGGCCAAAACCTAATAACTTTTATTTTCTTATCAAACTTATTTTCAATTATGACTAATTATATAAAAAAGAATATAAAAATAAACTTGGAGGCCAAAACCTAATAACTTTTATTTTCTTATCAAACTTATTTTCAATTATGACTAATTATATAAAAAAGAATATAAAAATAAACTTGGAGGCCAAAACCTAATAACTTTTATTTTCTTATCAAACTTATTTTCAATTATGACTAATTATATAAAAAAGAATATAAAAATAAACTTGGAGGCCAAAACCTAATAACTTTTATTTTCTTATCAAACTTATTTTCAATTATGACTAATTATATAAAAAAGAATATAAAAATAAACTTGGAGGCCAAAACCTAATAACTTTTATTTTCTTATCAAACTTATTTTCAATTATGACTAATTATATAAAAAAGAATATAAAAATAAACTTGGAGGCCAAAACCTAATAACTTTTATTTTCTTATCAAACTTATTTTCAATTATGACTAATTATATAAAAAAGAATATAAAAATAAACTTGGAGGCCAAAACCTAATAACTTTTATTTTCTTATCAAACTTATTTTCAATTATGACTAATTATATAAAAAAGAATATAAAAATAAACTTGGAGGCCAAAACCTAATAACTTTTATTTTCTTATCAAACTTATTTTCAATTATGACTAATTATATAAAAAAGAATATAAAAATAAACTTGGAGGCCAAAACCTAATAACTTTTATTTTCTTATCAAACTTATTTTCAATTATGACTAATTATATAAAAAAGAATATAAAAATAAACTTGGAGGCCAAAACCTAATAACTTTTATTTTCTTATCAAACTTATTTCAATTATGACTAATTATATAAAAAAGAATATAAAAATAAACTTGGAGGCCAAAACCTAATAACTTTTATTTTCTTATCAAACTTATTTTCAATTATGACTAATTATATAAAAAAGAATATAAAAATAAACTTGGAGGCCAAAACCTAATAACTTTTATTTTCTTATCAAACTTATTTTCAATTATGACTAATTATATAAAAAAGAATATAAAAATAAACTTGGAGGCCAAAACCTAATAACTTTTATTTTCTTATCAAACTTATTTTCAATTATGACTAATTATATAAAAAAGAATATAAAAATAAACTTGGAGGCCAAAACCTAATAACTTTTATTTTCTTATCAAACTTATTTTCAATTATGACTAATTATATAAAAAAGAATATAAAAATAAACTTGGAGGCCAAAACCTAATAACTTTTATTTTCTTATCAAACTTATTTTCAATTATGACTAATTATATAAAAAAGAATATAAAAATAAACTTGGAGGCCAAAACCTAATAACTTTTATTTTCTTATCAAACTTATTTTCAATTATGACTAATTATATAAAAAAGAATATAAAAATAAACTTGGAGGCCAAAACCTAATAACTTTTATTTTCTTATCAAACTTATTTTCAATTATGACTAATTATATAAAAAAGAATATAAAAATAAACTTGGAGGCCAAAACCTAATAACTTTTATTTTCTTATCAAACTTATTTTCAATTATGACTAATTATATAAAAAAGAATATAAAAATAAACTTGGAGGCCAAAACCTAATAACTTTTATTTTCTTATCAAACTTATTTTCAATTATGACTAATTATATAAAAAAGAATATAAAAATAAACTTGGAGGCCAAAACCTAATAACTTTTATTTTCTTATCAAACTTATTTTCAATTATGACTAATTATATAAAAAAGAATATAAAAATAAACTTGGAGGCCAAAACCTAATAACTTTTATTTTCTTATCAAACTTATTTTCAATTATGACTAATTATATAAAAAAGAATATAAAAATAAACTTGGAGGCCAAAACCTAATAACTTTTATTTTCTTATCAAACTTATTTTCAATTATGACTAATTATATAAAAAAGAATATAAAAATAAACTTGGAGGCCAAAACCTAATAACTTTTATTTTCTTATCAAACTTATTTTCAATTATGACTAATTATATAAAAAAGAATATAAAAATAAACTTGGAGGCCAAAACCTAATAACTTTTATTTTCTTATCAAACTTATTTTCAATTATGACTAATTATATAAAAAAGAATATAAAAATAAACTTGGAGGCCAAAACCTAATAACTTTTATTTTCTTATCAAACTTATTTTCAATTATGACTAATTATATAAAAAAGAATATAAAAATAAACTTGGAGGCCAAAACCTAATAACTTTTATTTTCTTATCAAACTTATTTTCAATTATGACTAATTATATAAAAAAGAATATAAAAATAAACTTGGAGGCCAAAACCTAATAACTTTTATTTTCTTATCAAACTTATTTTCAATTATGACTAATTATATAAAAAAGAATATAAAAATAAACTTGGAGGCCAAAACCTAATAACTTTTATTTTCTTATCAAACTTATTTTCAATTATGACTAATTATATAAAAAAGAATATAAAAATAACTTGGAGGCCAAAACCTAATAACTTTTTATTTCTTATCAAACTTATTTTCAATTATGACTAATTATATAAAAAATAATATAAAAATAAACTTGGAGGCCAAACCCTAATAACTTTTATTTTCTTATCAAACTTATTTTCAATTATGACTAATTATATAAAAAGAATATAAAAATAAACTTGGAGGCCAAAACCTAATAACTTTTATTTTCTTATCAAACTTATTTTCAATTATGACTAATTATATAAAAAAGAATATAAAAAATATCGTGGAGGCCAAAACCTAATAACTTTTATTTTCTTATCAAACTTATTTTCAATTATGACTAATTATATAAAAAAGAATATAAAAATAAACTTGGAGGCCAAAACCTAATAACTTTTATTTTCTTATCAAACTTATTTTCAATTATGACTAATTATATAAAAAAGAATATAAAAATAAACTTGGAGGCCAAAACCTAATAACTTTTATTTTCTTATCAAACTTATTTTCAATTATGACTAATTATATAAAAAAGAATATAAAAATAAACTTGGAGGCCAAAACCTAATAACTTTTATTTTCTTATCAAACTTATTTTCAATTATGACTAATTATATAAAAAAGAATATAAAAATAAACTTGGAGGCCAAAACCTAATAACTTTTATTTTCTTATCAAACTTATTTTCAATTATGACTAATTATATAAAAAAGAATATAAAAATAAACTTGGAGGCCAAAACCTAATAACTTTTATTTTCTTATCAAACTTATTTTCAATTATGACTAATTATATAAAAAAGAATATAAAAATAAACTTGGAGGCCAAAACCTAATAACTTTTATTTTCTTATCAAACTTATTTTCAATTATGACTAATTATATAAAAAAGAATATAAAAATAAACTTGGAGGCCAAAACCTAATAACTTTTATTTTCTTATCAAACTTATTTTCAATTATGACTAATTATATAAAAAAGAATATAAAAATAAACTTGGAGGCCAAAACCTAATAACTTTTATTTTCTTATCAAACTTATTTTCAATTATGACTAATTATATAAAAAAGAATATAAAAATAAACTTGGAGGCCAAAACCTAATAACTTTTATTTTCTTATCAAACTTATTTTCAATTATGACTAATTATATAAAAAAGAATATAAAAATAAACTTGGAGGCCAAAACCTAATAACTTTTATTTTCTTATCAAACTTATTTTCAATTATGACTAATTATATAAAAAAGAATATAAAAATAAACTTGGAGGCCAAAACCTAATAACTTTTATTTTCTTATCAAACTTATTTTCAATTATGACTAATTATATAAAAAAGAATATAAAAATAAACTTGGAGGCCAAAACCTAATAACTTTTATTTTCTTATCAAACTTATTTTCAATTATGACTAATTATATAAAAAAGAATATAAAAATAAACTTGGAGGCCAAAACCTAATAACTTTTATTTTCTTATCAAACTTATTTTCAATTATGACTAATTATATAAAAAAGAATATAAAAATAAACTTGGAGGCCAAAACCTAATAACTTTTATTTTCTTATCAAACTTATTTTCAATTATGACTAATTATATAAAAAAGAATATAAAAATAAACTTGGAGGCCAAAACCTAATAACTTTTATTTTCTTATCAAACTTATTTTCAATTATGACTAATTATATAAAAAAGAATATAAAAATAAACTTGGAGGCCAAAACCTAATAACTTTTATTTTCTTATCAAACTTATTTTCAATTATGACTAATTATATAAAAAAGAATATAAAAATAAACTTGGAGGCCAAAACCTAATAACTTTTATTTTCTTATCAAACTTATTTTCAATTATGACTAATTATATAAAAAAGAATATAAAAATAAACTTGGAGGCCAAAACCTAATAACTTTTATTTTCTTATCAAACTTATTTTCAATTATGACTAATTATATAAAAAAGAATATAAAAATAAACTTGGAGGCCAAAACCTAATAACTTTTATTTTCTTATCAAACTTATTTTCAATTATGACTAATTATATAAAAAAGAATATAAAAATAAACTTGGAGGCCAAAACCTAATAACTTTTATTTTCTTATCAAACTTATTTTCAATTATGACTAATTATATAAAAAAGAATATAAAAATAAACTTGGAGGCCAAAACCTAATAACTTTTATTTTCTTATCAAACTTATTTTCAATTATGACTAATTATATAAAAAAGAATATAAAAATAAACTTGGAGGCCAAAACCTAATAACTTTTATTTTCTTATCAAACTTATTTTCAATTATGACTAATTATATAAAAAAGAATATAAAAATAAACTTGGAGGCCAAAACCTAATAACTTTTATTTTCTTATCAAACTTATTTTCAATTATGACTAATTATATAAAAAAGAATATAAAAATAAACTTGGAGGCCAAAACCTAATAACTTTTATTTTCTTATCAAACTTATTTTCAATTATGACTAATTATATAAAAAAGAATATAAAAATAAACTTGGAGGCCAAAACCTAATAACTTTTATTTTCTTATCAAACTTATTTTCAATTATGACTAATTATATAAAAAAGAATATAAAAATAAACTTGGAGGCCAAAACCTAATAACTTTTATTTTCTTATCAAACTTATTTTCAATTATGACTAATTATATAAAAAAGAATATAAAAATAAACTTGGAGGCCAAAACCTAATAACTTTTATTTTCTTATCAAACTTATTTTCAATTATGACTAATTATATAAAAAAGAATATAAAAATAAACTTGGAGGCCAAAACCTAATAACTTTTATTTTCTTATCAAACTTATTTTCAATTATGACTAATTATATAAAAAAGAATATAAAAATAAACTTGGAGGCCAAAACCTAATAACTTTTATTTTCTTATCAAACTTATTTTCAATTATGACTAATTATATAAAAAAGAATATAAAAATAAACTTGGAGGCCAAAACCTAATAACTTTTATTTTCTTATCAAACTTATTTTCA
This sequence comes from Meloidogyne arenaria, assembly GCA_036172955.1. Classification (NCBI taxonomy): domain Eukaryota; kingdom Metazoa; phylum Nematoda; class Chromadorea; order Rhabditida; family Meloidogynidae; genus Meloidogyne; species Meloidogyne arenaria. The sequence goes on from JARQAB010000343.1 coordinate 15,171, forward strand.
ATTATGACTAATTATATAAAAAAGAATATAAAAATAAACTTGGAGGCCAAACCTAATAACTTTTATTTTCTTATCAAACTTATTTTCAATTATGACTAATTATATAAAAAAGAATATAAAAATAAACTTGGAGGCCAAAACCTAATAACTTTTATTTTCTTATCAAACTTATTTTCAATTATGACTAATTATATAAAAAAGAATATAAAAATAAACTTGGAGGCCAAAACCTAATAACTTTTATTTTCTTATCAAACTTATTTTCAATTATGACTAATTATATAAAAAAGAATATAAAAATAAACTTGGAGGCCAAAACCTAATAACTTTTATTTTCTTATCAAACTTATTTTCAATTATGACTAATTATATAAAAAAGAATATAAAAATAAACTTGGAGGCCAAAACCTAATAACTTTTATTTTCTTATCAAACTTATTTTCAATTATGACTAATTATATAAAAAAGAATATAAAAATAAACTTGGAGGCCAAAACCTAATAACTTTTATTTTCTTATCAAACTTATTTTCAATTATGACTAATTATATAAAAAAGAATATAAAAATAAACTTGGAGGCCAAAACCTAATAACTTTTATTTTCTTATCAAACTTATTTTCAATTATGACTAATTATATAAAAAAGAATATAAAAATAAACTTGGAGGCCAAAACCTAATAACTTTTATTTTCTTATCAAACTTATTTTCAATTATGACTAATTATATAAAAAAGAATATAAAAATAAACTTGGAGGCCAAAACCTAATAACTTTTATTTTCTTATCAAACTTATTTTCAATTATGACTAATTATATAAAAAAGAATATAAAAATAAACTTGGAGGCCAAAACCTAATAACTTTTATTTTCTTATCAAACTTATTTTCAATTATGACTAATTATATAAAAAAGAATATAAAAATAAACTTGGAGGCCAAAACCTAATAACTTTTATTTTCTTATCAAACTTATTTTCAATTATGACTAATTATATAAAAAAGAATATAAAAATAAACTTGGAGGCCAAAACCTAATAACTTTTATTTTCTTATCAAACTTATTTTCAATTATGACTAATTATATAAAAAAGAATATAAAAATAAACTTGGAGGCCAAAACCTAATAACTTTTATTTTCTTATCAAACTTATTTTCAATTATGACTAAGTTTATAAAAAAGAATATAAAAATAAACTTGGAGGCCAAAACCTAATAACTTTTATTTTCTTATCAAACTTATTTTCAATTATGACTAATTATATAAAAAAGAATATAAAAATAAACTTGGAGGCCAAAACCTAATAACTTTTATTTTCTTATCAAACTTATTTTCAATTATGACTAATTATATAAAAAAGAATATAAAAATAAACTTGGAGGCCAAAACCTAATAACTTTTATTTTCTTATCAAACTTATTTTCAATTATGACTAATTATATAAAAAAGAATATAAAAATAAACTTGGAGGCCAAAACCTAATAACTTTTATTTTCTTATCAAACTTATTTTCAATTATGACTAATTATATAAAAAAGAATATAAAAAACAACTTGGAGGCCAAAACCTAATAACTTTTATTTTCTTATCAAACTTATTTTCAATTATGACTAATTATATAAAAAAGAATATAAAAATAAACTTGGAGGCCAAAACCTAATAACTTTTATTTTCTTATCAAACTTATTTTCAATTATGACTAATTATATAAAAAGAATAATATAAAAAAAATGGAGCCAAAAAAATAAACTTGGAGGCCAAAACCTAATAACTTTTATTTCTTATCAAACTTATTTTCAATTATGACTAATTATATAAAAAAGAATATAAAATAAACTTGGAGGCCAAAACCTAATAACTTTTATTTTCTTATCAAACTTATTTTCAATTATGACTAATTATATAAAAAAGAATATAAAAATAAACTTGGAGGCCAAAACCTAATAACTTTTATTTTCTTATCAAACTTATTTTCAATTATGACTAATTATATAAAAAAGAATATAAAAATAAACTTGGAGGCCAAAACCTAATAACTTTTATTTTCTTATCAAACTTATTTTCAATTATGACTAATTATATAAAAAAGAATATAAAAATAAACTTGGAGGCCAAAACCTAATAACTTTATTTTCTTATCAAACTTATTTTCAATTATGACTAATTATATAAAAAAGAATATAAAAATAAACTTGGAGGCCAAAACCTAATAACTTTTATTTTCTTATCAAACTTATTTTCAATTATGACTAATTATATAAAAAAGAATATAAAAATAAACTTGGAGGCCAAAACCTAATAACTTTTATTTTCTTATCAAACTTATTTTCAATTATGACTAATTATATAAAAAAGAATATAAAAATAAACTTGGAGGCCAAAACCTAATAACTTTTATTTTCTTATCAAACTTATTTTCAATTATGACTAATTATATAAAAAAGAATATAAAAATAAACTTGGAGGCCAAAACCTAATAACTTTTATTTTCTTATCAAACTTATTTTCAATTATGACTAATTATATAAAAAAGAATATAAAAATAAACTTGGAGGCCAAAACCTAATAACTTTTATTTTCTTATCAAACTTATTTTCAATTATGACTAATTATATAAAAAAGAATATAAAAATAAACTTGGAGGCCAAAACCTAATAACTTTTATTTTCTTATCAAACTTATTTTCAATTATGACTAATTATATAAAAAAGAATATAAAAATAAACTTGGAGGCCAAAACCTAATAACTTTTATTTTCTTATCAAACTTATTTTCAATTATGACTAATTATATAAAAAAGAATATAAAAATAAACTTGGAGGCCAAAACCTAATAACTTTTATTTTCTTATCAAACTTATTTTCAATTATGACTAATTATATAAAAAAGAATATAAAAATAAACTTGGAGGCCAAAACCTAATAACTTTTATTTTCTTATCAAACTTATTTTCAATTATGACTAATTATATAAAAAAGAATATAAAAATAAACTTGGAGGCCAAAACCTAATAACTTTTATTTTCTTATCAAACTTATTTTCAATTATGACTAATTATATAAAAAAGAATATAAAAATAAACTTGGAGGCCAAAACCTAATAACTTTTATTTTCTTATCAAACTTATTTTCAATTATGACTAATTATATAAAAAAGAATATAAAAATAAACTTGGAGGCCAAAACCTAATAACTTTTATTTTCTTATCAAACTTATTTTCAATTATGACTAATTATATAAAAAAGAATATAAAAATAAACTTGGAGGCCAAAACCTAATAACTTTTATTTTCTTATCAAACTTATTTTCAATTATGACTAATTATATAAAAAAGAATATAAAAATAAACTTGGAGGCCAAAACCTAATAACTTTTATTTTCTTATCAAACTTATTTTCAATTATGACAAATAAAATAAAATTGAATATAAAAATAAACCTTGAGGCCAAAACCTAATAACTTTTATTTTCTTATCAAACTTATTTTCAATTATGACTAATTATATAAAAAAGAATATAAAAATAAACTTGGAGGCCAAAACCTAATAACTTTTATTTTCTTATCAAACTTATTTTCAATTATGACTAATTATATAAAAAAGAATATAAAAATAAACTTGGAGGCCAAAACCTAATAACTTTTATTTTCTTATCAAACTTATTTTCAATTATGACTAATTATATAAAAAAGAATATAAAAATAAACTTGGAGGCCAAAACCTAATAACTTTTATTTTCTTATCAAACTTATTTTCAATTATGACTAATTATATAAAAAAGAATATAAAAATAAACTTGGAGGCCAAAACCTAATAACTTTTATTTTCTTATCAAACTTATTTTCAATTATGACTAATTATATAAAAAAGAATATAAAAATAAACTTGGAGGCCAAAACCTAATAACTTTTATTTTCTTATCAAACTTATTTTCAATTATGACTAATTATATAAAAAAGAATATATAAAATAAACTTGGAGGCCAAAACCTAATAACTTTTATTTTCTTATCAAACTTATTTTCAATTATGACTAATTATATAAAAAAGAATATAAAAATAAACTTGGAGGCCAAAACCTAATAACTTTTATTTTCTTATCAAACTTATTTTCAATTATGACTAATTATATAAAAAAGAATATAAAAATAAACTTGGAGGCCAAAACCTAATAACTTTTATTTTCTTATCAAACTTATTTTCAATTATGACTAATTATATAAAAAAGAATATAAAAATAAACTTGGAGGCCAAAACCTAATAACTTTTATTTTCTTATCAAACTTATTTTCAATTATGACTAATTATATAAAAAAGAATATAAAAATAAACTTGGAGGCCAAAACCTAATAACTTTTATTTTCTTATCAAACTTATTTTCAATTATGACTAATTATATAAAAAAGAATATAAAAATAAACTTGGAGGCCAAAACCTAATAACTTTTATTTTCTTATCAAACTTATTTTCAATTATGACTAATTATATAAAAAAGAATATAAAAATAAACTTGGAGGCCAAAACCTAATAACTTTTATTTTCTTATCAAACTTATTTTCAATTATGACTAATTATATAAAAAAGAATATAAAAATAAACTTGGAGGCCAAAACCTAATAACTTTTATTTTCTTATCAAACTTATTTTCAATTATGACTAATTATATAAAAAAGAATATAAAAATAAACTTGGAGGCCCAAACCTAATAACTTTTATTTTCTTATCAAACTTATTTTCAATTATGACTAATTATATAAAAAAGAATATAAAAATAAACTTGGAGGCCAAAACCTAATAACTTTTATTTTCTTATCAAACTTATTTTCAATTATGACTAATTATATAAAAAAGAATATAAAAATAAACTTGGAGGCCAAAACCTAATAACTTTTATATGATTATCAAACTTATTAACAATTATGACTAAAAATATAAAAAAGAATATAAAAATAAACTTGGAGGCCAAAACCTAATAACTTTTATTTTCTTATCAAACTTATTTTCAATTATGACTAATTATATAAAAAAGAATATAAAAATAAACTTGGAGGCCAAAACCTAATAACTTTTATTTTCTTATCAAACTTATTTTCAATTATGACTAATTATATAAAAAAGAATATAAAAATAAACTTGGAGGCCAAAACCTAATAACTTTTATTTTCTTATCAAACTTATTTTCAATTATGACTATATATAAAAAAGAATATAAAAATAAACTTGGAGGCCAAAACCTAATAACTTTTATTTTCTTATCAAACTTATTTTCAATTATGACTAATTATATAAAAAAGAATATAAAAATAAACTTGGAGGCCAAAACCTAATAACTTTTATTTTCTTATCAAACTTATTTTCAATTATGACTAATTATATAAAAAAGAATATAAAAATAAACTTGGAGGCCAAAACCTAATAACTTTTATTTTCTTATCAAACTTATTTTCAATTATGACTAATTATATAAAAAAGAATATAAAAATAAACTTGGAGGCCAAAACCTAATAACTTTTATTTTCTTATCAAACTTATTTTCAATTATGACTAATTATATAAAAAAGAATATAAAAATAAACTTGGAGGCCAAAACCTAATAACTTTTATTTTCTTATCAAACTTATTTTCAATTATGACTAATTATATAAAAAAGAATATAAAAATAAACTTGGAGGCCAAAACCTAATAACTTTTATTTTCTTATCAAACTTATTTTCAATTATGACTAATTATATAAAAAAGAATATAAAAATAAACTTGGAGGCCAAAACCTAATAACTTTATTTTCTTATCAAACTTATTTTCAATTATGACTAATTATATAAAAAAGAATATAAAATAAACTTGGAGGCCAAAACCTAATAACTTTTATTTCTTATCAAACTTATTTTCAATTATGACTAATTATATAAAAAAGAATATAAAAATAAACTTGGAGGCCAAAACCTAATAACTTTTATTTCTTATCAAACTTATTTTCAATTATGACTAATTATATAAAAAAGAATATAAAAATAAACTTGGAGGCCAAAACCTAATAACTTTTATTTTCTTATCAAACTTATTTTCAATTATGACTAATTATATAAAAAAGAATATAAAAATAAACTTGGAGGCCAAAACCTAATAACTTTTATTTTCTTATCAAACTTATTTTCAATTATGACTAATTATATAAAAAAGAATATAAAAATAAACTTGGAGGCCCCTAATAACTTTTATTTCTTATCAAACTTATTTTCAATTATGACTAATTATATAAAAACTTTTATTTTCTTATCAAACTTATTTTCAATTATGACTAATTATATAAAAAAGAATATAAAAATAAACTTGGAGGCCAAAACCTAATAACTTTTATTTTCTTATCAAACTTATTTTCAATTATGACTAATTATATAAAAAAGAATATAAAAATAAACTTGGAGGCCAAAACCTAATAACTTTTATTTTCTTATCAAACTTATTTTCAATTATGACTAATTATATAAAAAAGAATATAAAAATAAACTTGGAGGCCAAAACCTAATAACTTTTATTTTCTTATCAAACTTATTTTCAATTATGACTAATTATATAAAAAAGAATATAAAAATAAACTTGGAGGCCAAAACCTAATAACTTTTATTTTCTTATCAAACTTATTTTCAATTATGACTAATTATATAAAAAAGAATATAAAAATAAACTTGGAGGCCAAAACCTAATAACTTTTATTTTCTTATCAAACTTATTTTCAATTATGACTAATTATATAAAAAAGAATATAAAAATAAACTTGGAGGCCAAAACCTAATAACTTTTATTTTCTTATCAAACTTATTTTCAATTATGACTAATTATATAAAAAAGAATATAAAAATAAACTTGGAGGCCAAAACCTAAGAACTTTTATTTTCTTATCAAACTTATTTTCAATTATGACTAATTATATAAAAAAGAATATAAAAATAATCTTGGAGGCCAAAACCTAATAACTTTTATTTTCTTATCAAACTTATTTTCAATTATGACTAATTATATAAAAAAGAATATAAAAATAAACTTGGAGGCCAAAATCTTACCAAAATCTTTCTTATCAAACTTATTTTCAATTATGACTAATTATATAAAAAAGAATATAAAAATAAACTTGGAGGCCAAAACCTAATAACTTTTATTTTCTTATCAAACTTATTTTCAATTATGACTAATTATATAAAAAAGAATATAAAAATAAACTTGGAGGCCAAAACCTAATAACTTTTATTTTCTTATCAAACTTATTTTCAATTATGACTAATTATATAAAAAAGAATATAAAAATAAACTTGGAGGCCAAAACCTAATAACTTTTATTTTCTTATCAAACTTATTTTCAATTATGACTAATTATATAAAAAAGAATATAAAAATAAACTTGGAGGCCAAAACCTAATAACTTTTATTTTCTTATCAAACTTATTTTCAATTATGACTAATTATATAAAAAAGAATATAAAAATAAACTTGGAGGCCAAAACCTAATAACTTTTATTTTCTTATCAAACTTATTTTCAATTATGACTAATTATATAAAAAAGAATATAAAAATAAACTTGGAGGCCAAAACCTAATAACTTTTATTTTCTTATCAAACTTATTTTCAATTATGACTAATTATATAAAAAAGAATATAAAAATAAACTTGGAGGCCAAAACCTAATAACTTTTATTTTCTTATCAAACTTATTTTCAATTATGACTAATTATATAAAAAGAATATAAAAATAAACTTGGAGGCCAAAACCTAATAACTTTTATTTTCTTATCAAACTTATTTTCAATTATGACTAATTATATAAAAAAGAATATAAAATAAACTTGGAGGCCAAAACCTACTAACTTTTATTTTCTTATCAAACTTATTTTCAATTATGACTAATTATATAAAAAAGAATATAAAAATAAACTTGGAGGCCAGAACCTAATAACTTTTATTTTCTTATCAAACTTATTTTCAATTATGACTAATTATATAAAAAAGAATATAAAAATAAACTTGGAGGCCAAAATCTTAACAAAATCTTTCTTATCAAACTTATTTTCAATTATGACTAATTATATAAAAAAGAATATAAAAATAAACTTGGAGGCCAAAACCTAATAACTTTTATTTTCTTATCAAACTTATTTTCAATTATGACTAATTATATAAAAAGAATATAAAAATAAACTTGGAGGCCAAAACCTAATAACTTTTCATGTCATATGCATCTTATTTTCAATTATGACTAATTATATAAAAAAGAATATAAAAATAAACTTGGAGGCCAAAACCTAATAACTTTTATTTTCTTATCAAACTTATTTTCAATTATGACTAATTATATAAAAAAGAATATAAAAATAAACTTGGAGGCCAAAACCTAATACATTGTATTTTCTTATCAAACTTATTTTCAATTATGACTAATTATATAAAAAAGAATATAAAAATAAACTTGGAGGCCAAAACCTAATAACTTTTATTTTCTTATCAAACTTATTTTCAATTATGACTAATTATATAAAAAAGAATATAAAATAAACTTGGAGGCCAAAACCTAATAACTTTTATTTCTTATCAAACTTATTTTCAATTATGACTAATTATATAAAAAAGAATATAAAATAAACTTGGAGGCCAAAACCTAATAACTTTTATTTTCTTATCAAACTTATTTTCAATTATGACTAATTATATAAAAAAGAATATAAATAAACTTGGAGGCCAAAACCTAATAACTTTTAGTTT
>JARQAB010000344.1:0-23585 GCA_036172955.1 Meloidogyne arenaria
GGGGATGAATGCTTTTTTCTAAAAACAATTAGCAAAAAATAACGATAAATTTAATTAATTAAATTTAAAGTATAGGAGGAATATTGTTTGGAAAAGTGGAGAGCTCTTCGAAGAGTAGGCAAAAATAGTGTATTATTAAATTTGCCGAATAAGATTATTTTTATTTAAATTTTTTTAAATTTTGAATTTAGGTTAAACATGGGAAAATTAAAATAAATTATATTTAATTATCTCGTTGAAAGTTTTCAAAAAAATTATATACTTTTACTTTTTTCTCGATGTATCTTTAAGTTTTTCATTTTATTATAAATAACATATTCACTTTCTGAATTACTTTCACGACTACTTTCTGAACTTGATGATTTCATAAGAGACATTAATTGTTTCCCGTTTTTCGTTTGCTTCTAAATTAGTTTTTACTAGTTGACCCTTCGCCTTTTTCTGGTAGTTGTTCATTGTTCTTTTTCTTTTTTACTGGATTCTTCTTCCTTATTTTTAATTTACTATTTTCTTGATTTTCAGTATTTATTTGAGAACTCCTTATCTTTATTTTCTGGATTTTCAACAGATTCTTCCAATCCTTTAGACCCCTCACCCTGTACATTTCTGTTTGTTTGTTCCAGATATTTTCGGATCTATTTAAAAATATAAAAGATGGCAAATATATAAATTAGGCGGCGACTTCGTGATTGAGGTGTTTATAAATTGTGACTTTAATGGATATCCGCCCATATTTTTTATCAAATCATTTCCAGACAATTTATTACAGAATATATTAATTATCACAAAACTTAGTCCCCTTCACTTAATAACAAAATAATAATAATTTATTGTTAATAATATTTATTAAATAACCAGTTTGTGTTACTTTCATCTACTACAGGAACTCTTCAATTCTCCCTACTTCCAAATCCTTCTCTAAAACTTCTTCCATCTAACCGCAGATTCCTCAGCTTCATTATTTACAATTTCTTCTTCAATTTCATTTTCATCAACTTGGGGAAGTTGTGATTATATTTTTAAATATAGATTTTACTTTTTTTAAGAAATGTTGGTCGTTTAGGTTCAAATAAAATAAGTATAATTCGGGACTTTGACCGTTCTTTAATTTAAAAATAATTTTTATTTAAAAAATTATAGAAAAATACCTGCAAAATAAGGCATACCTAAATGTGCTTCAAAAACTTTCTTTCTCTCTTAATTTATTATTTTTGGTGAAAAAATTTAGGATTTTCTCTAAAAATTAAAATTAATTAATAAAAATTATTTTTATTGCCTATTAGTATACATATACAGATATAATAAAAATCATTTTCCGGGAATAGAAACCGGATTTTAGAGTTCGCGGCTCATGTAAGGACTAATAATTAATATCTATTTTATATCTAATAATATAAATTATACTTCTCCAGCAGAAGTCTTTTTTCATAAAAACAACTTTATTGCAACCTATCCACGGACATTTATCTTCAAAATTAGTTTTTGTTATCTTTTCATTATACGTATTTTGTCTCTTGAGGAGGTAAATGCGGAAGAGAAGAAGACGAAAGAAGCAACTTCTAGATGCGTTGTTGGAGAGATCCATGAGAACAGGTAGAAAGTGAAGAAGAGGATGAAACATGATGGAAGGGTGATGTGGAGGTGTTGAATTTTGGAAGAGGTGGAGGTGGAAGAGGATTTCCTTCCTCTTCAATTTTATCTGCATTAGTTGGAGGAGCAGAAGAAGAAGGACGTTCTTTACCTTCCCCTTCATCTTCCTTAACAGATTCTAAAGCCTTGACGTTTTCTTTCGATAGTAATGTGAAGTGAAGCCATTTTCCGAATACCCCCCCCCCCCTCTTAAAAATAAATTAAGGAAAATTTTATAAAATAAAATTAGATAGAATAACCTTTTATTTGCACATTTTGTTTGAACAAAATGCTGAAAAATTAAAATTTAAAAGCTACAATAAAAAATAATATTTTACATTACAACCCGGAATCATATGTTAATTTCTGTAACATTTGTTTTTAATTTTGTTTTCTTCTTAAACTACAAAAAATAGCACAAGATATTGTTGGTACACTTCTTTAAAATATTATTCCTATTTATTAAATAAATATTAAAAAAATATAAAAATTATTATTGCTTAGTTTACAGATTTTTGCAATAATTAATATTGACGTAATATTAAAATCTTGGAGTTTTTAGTCTCTAATTTTTTCAATGTTTTTTGTCTTTAATAAAATAAATTAATTAATGGAGTCGAAACTCATTAATTTATGTACAAGTTTTATATTTTTATTTATAATTAATATTTAATTTATCTATAACAAACATTAAACTGATAATTAAATTTTTTATTTTAAAATAATTAAAAAACAAACAGCTTTAACAATTATAACCATTGGATAATGCTTGGAAGTTCTGATATAAGATATAACTTTATATTTAGTTAAGTCAACATCTATATTTGTATTACCCTTCCATTCATCTTCAGAAAGTTCTCGATTAGCCAAAATAAATTTTCTGTCATTTGCTTTCACAATATTAACAATATAATGCTTTTTAATCGTTTCTCTTTCTCTTCAAGTTTAACTAAAGTTTATCATCCAATGAATTTTTGAATTTAAATCGTAAATAAAGGCTTTATCATTTAAAGGCGAAAATGCCCAAATTGGAAACGATGTAAACGTTCACAATTGGATTTTTTAATATCCAAGTGTTTGTCTAAAATAAATAAATATTAATTAAATAAAAATTAATAAAATATATATTTTATTTAAATTTGAAGGAATTTTAATTTGAAATTTACAAAGCTATATCCAAAAGCATTTCTCAATCCCGTGAAATAATAATTTATATTATTATATAAAAAAGATTAATGTAAAATTTTAAAAAAAAAAGTTTTAACTAAAAGTTTATCATCCAATGAATTTTTGAATTTAATCGTAAATAATAATAAACATTCAAAACTTTAAAAGCTTTTAAATATTCAAAATTAGCTATAAAACAACATTCCCAATTTCATCATGTCTAATTTATTCCTTTTTAATTGAAATATTTCTTTATTTTTAAAGTTTTAAAATTCATGTATTTTAACAGGTAAATAACTTACACGTTCAAGCCCAAAAAGTCTTTCTAAGAAGAAATTTTACGTTAATCTTTTTTATATATTTTCCTTTTGCCGGAATTAAATCAAATTCAAAACGAGCTCCTTTTCCATTTTTTGAATCTATAACTGTCTTTTGGTGATATTTACCTCCTTTAATACACTCTTCACATCTAGATTAACATGCCATCTAAAAATTAATTACAATTTTTAAATAATTTTTTTGACAAACTTAATAGCTAATTTAGTTTCTTCATGTAAAGGTGTTATCTCACCCGAAATTTACAACAGCAATTACAATTTTTTATATTAACCGAAAATATTATAATAATAGAAAGTAATATTTTTATTTGATTTTTATTTAAAAATTATTGTCCATCAATTCTTTATTTATTTTAATTAATATTAATTAAATGAACTTTAATTTAATAAAATAACTGAATAAAATAATTTTTATTTTATATAAATATTAATCAGCAAATGCAATATTCTGGTAAATTATGCAGTTTTTGGCAATATCGAAAGATAATAACCTAATTATTACTTTTAAGTATTTAGAAATGTGATATGGAATCTTTATTTTTTAATAAATTGGTAAAGGTCTGAAAAGATATATAATTGTTTACATGAATTGTTACCGGTTTTAATTAATATAAATTGAAAATCAGTCAGATGATGCGTTAGAAGTCGAGAAAAGAAAATTTCGTGTAAGGTTAAGATTATGTGGAACACTTGTATAATTTTTAAAAGTTTTTATATTTCCCTAACTATTTAATTAAAAATAACTCAAATATTTTCTTAACACTAAAACGACGGAAAATTTTATACGACGTTAAAGCCTGATTGGGGTCATTTTGACCCCAATCGGTTTTAGACCCTAGCTCTAGATTCAAAATTTACACCAATCAATTCCTCTCGCCGAGCTGACAGGAATTTCCGTACCTAGTCAATGGTACCGTTCGACTCAGCTTGGAGAGTGGAATCGATTGATATATATTTGAATCTAGGTCTCTGGTCCATAAGGCACTAACACAACTGGGGTCAAAATGACCCCAACCGTCCAGAACGTGACTAGATGGCATAAAAATTTTTACAAGATATGTATTTCTATGTTTTTTTTTCATTTTTTAATACTAGCTGCCGATATAAACAAAGTCACGAAAAACGATGAGTGCAGTAAATATGTGAAGAGAGATATGAGCTTAGAAATCGCTTTGGGGTCATTTTGACCCCATCCGTCGTTTAAGGGTTAAAGGAAAAAAATATTCTAAAAATAATAAAATAAAAGGACAAAAGAAATCAATAAAAAATAATGTCTGTCTGTCTAATATTTTGACAAACTTATAATTGATAAATAAAAAAATAATTTTTAATTAAATATATATTTAAAGAGATTAAAAAATTATAAAAGAATAATAATTATTAAATAATAATGTTCATTTATATAAATAAATGATAATTTATAGGTAAATTGTAGTTTCAAGAGACTATGTTTCAAAATTCTCAATTGTTAACAGTAAATACAGATGTAGTAAAATTAACGAAAAATAGGTAAATATTTTTATTTTCTTTATAAGTTAATCAACAAGAATAAATTGGATTTTATTGAAAAGTTAAAAAAAATTAAATAAGAATTAAAAACTAAACAGAAAAAATAATTATATAAGTATATTCTTATTATATATGAATTATAATAGGAAATAAAAGCCAAAAAATAATAAGAAAATTAGCCGGATATTTAATAAATAAATCAATAAATAAACTTAAACATTTGACTGCCAGTCATAAAGAATATTATGATGCAATTTAAGACAATTTTGAAAAAACGTTTGCCCTGTATTAAAATTAAAAATATCTTACAATCAGGGCAGGGAAAAAATGCACGCAAAATCGCAAAATATGCACAAAAGTCCCAAAATATGAACTGAAATATGCCCATCCCTCGATAAATCATAGTGCCGTGGGCAAAATTTGAAAAGAGAAATAAACTTGAAATTTGGAAATTGTAAACAAAAATATTCTTGAAGATATAAAAAATTTATTAAATTTTCTGTGCTTCAGTTTTGAATTGAAGCATTTTGTGTGCTTCAGTTTTGTTTTGAAGCATTTTCTTTTCTTCAGTTTTTAATTGAATCTTCAGTTTTGAATTGAATCATTTTCTGTGCTTCAGTTTTGAATTGAAGAATTTTCTGTGCTTCAGTTTTGAATTGAAGCATTTTCTGTGCTTCAGTTTTGAATTGAAGCATTTTCTGTGCTTCAGTTTTGAATTGAAGCATTTTCTGTGCTTCAGTTTTGAATTGAAGCATTTTCTGTGCTTCAGTTTTGAATTGAAGCATTTTCTGTGCTTCAGTTTTGAATTGAAGCATTTTCTGTGCTTCAGTTTTGAATTGAAGCATTTTCTGTGCTTCAGTTTTGAATTGAAGCATTTTCTGTGCTTCAGTTTTTTGAATAGAAGCATTATCATTTCCGTTGTTGCTTCAGTTTGGGTGTTGAAGCATTTTCCGTTTGCGTCAGTTTGAATTGAAGCTATTTTCTGGGCCTTCAGTTTTGAATAGATTGAAGCATAATTTTTCTGTGCTTCAGTTTTGAATTTTGAAGCATTTTACTGGCTTTCAGTTTTGAATACGAAAAGCCATTTTTGTGCTTCAGTTTGAATTGAGCCATTTTCTATGTCAGTTTTGAATTGAGCATTTTCTGTGCTTACAGTTTAATTGAAGCATTTCTGTAATCCAGATAATGTGGAATCATCACATATTTATTAGTGACATAATTTCTTTATATAATAGTCATAATTTTATCATTATATATCTGTCGCGTGCAATTTTGGAATTGTTAACAAAAACTACTGAAAATATAAAAAATTTATTTAATTTTCTGTGCTTCCCGGTTTTGAGTTGAAGCATTTTCGTTGCTTCAGTTTTTGAAAAATTGAAGCATTTGTCTGTGCTTCAGTTTTGAATTGAAGGCATTTTCTGTGCTTCAGTTTGAATTGAAGCATTTTCGTGCTTAAGTTTTGAATTGAAGCATTTTCGTGCTTCGTTTTGAATTGAAGCATTTTCTGTGCTCAGTTTTGAAATATTGACGCATTTTCTGTGCTTTCAATTTGCAAATGAAGCATTTTCTGTGCTTCAGTTTGAATTGAAGCATTTTCTTGTGCTTCAGTTTTGATTGAAGCATTTTCGGTAGCTTCAGTTTTGAATTGAAGCATTTTTTGTGCTTCAGTTTTAAATTGAAGCATTTTCCGTAATCCCGATAATGTGGAATCATCACATATTATTAGTGAATACTTTCTTTAAAATAGTCATAATTTTATCATAAGATATCTTGTCGCCCTGTGGCAATTTGGAAAATGTTAAACAAAAATATACGAAAATATAAAAAAATTTATTTAATTTTTGTGCTCAGTTTTTTTTGAGTTGAAGCATTTTCCGTGCTTCAGTTTTGAATTGAAGCCTATTTTCTGTGCTTCATGTTTTGAATTGAAGCATTTTCTGGCTTCAGTTTTGAATGGAAGCATTTTCTGTTGCTCAGTTTTGAATTGAAGCATTTCTGTGCTTCAGTTTTGAATTGACGCATTTTCTGTTGCTTCAGTTTTGTAATGGAAGCATTTTCTGTGTTTTCTTCAATTTGAAATGAGCATTTTCTGTGCTTCAGTTTGAAATTGAAGAATTTCTGTGCTTCAGTGTGAATTGAAGCATTTTCTGTGCTTCAGTTTGAATTGCAGCTTTTTCTGTGCTTCAGTTTGAATTGAAGCATTTTCTGTGCTTCAGTGTTGAATGAGCATTTTCTGTGCTGCAGTTTGCATTGAAAGCATTTTCTGGGTTTACTCAGTTTTGAATTGAAGCCTTTTGGCTTCAGTTTGGAATTGAAGATTTTCTGGCTTCATTTTGAATGAAGATTTTGCGTGCACTTCAGTTTGAATTGACGATTTTCTGTCTCAGTTTTGAATTGACGCATTTTCTGTGCTCAGTTTGAATAGAAGCATTTCCGTGCTTCAGTTTGAGTTGAAGCATTTTCCGGCTTCAGTTTGAATGAAGCATTTTCTGTGCTCAGTTTTGAATGAAGCATTTTCTGTGCTCAGTTTGAATGAAGCATTTTTCTGTGCTGCAGTTTTGATTATTATGAAGCATTTTCTGTATGCTTCAGTTTTGAGTTGAAAGCATTTTCCGTGCTTCAGTTTTGAATTGAAGCATTTCGGTGCTTCCAGTTTTGATTGAAGCATTTTCTGTGCTTCAGTTTTGAATTGAAGCATTTTCTGTGCTTTTCAGTTTGAATTGAAGCAGTTTTCTATGTGCTTCGTTTTGATGAAGATTTTCTGTGATGCAGTCTGAATTGAAGCATTTTAGGTGCTTCGTTTTGAATTGAAGCATTTCTGTGCTTCGGTTTTGAATTGAAGCATTTTTCTGTGCTTCAGTTTTAAATTGAAGAATTTTGCCGTGCTCAGTTTTGAGTGAAGCATTTTCCGTGCTTCAGTTTTGAATTGAAGCATTTTCTGGGATTCAGTTTTGAATTGAGCATTTTTATGGGCTTCAGTTTTGATTGAAGCATTTTTGTGCTTCAATTTTGAATTGAAGCAATTTTATGGGCTTCAGTTTGAAATTGAAGCATTTCTGTGCTTCAAGTTTGAATTGAACGCATTTTCCGGTGCCAGTTTTGAATTGAAGCATTTTCTGTGCTTCAGTTTGATGAGATTTTTCGGTGCTTCAGTCTGAATGAAGCATTTTCTGTGCTCAGTTTGAATTGAAGCATTTCTGTGCTTCGGTTTTGAATTAAGCATTTTCGAATGCTTCATTTAAAATGAAGCATTTCCGTGCTTCAGTTGAGTTTGAAGCATTTACGTGCTTCGTTTGAATGAAGATTTCTGTGCTTCAGTTTGGAATTGAAGAATTTTAGTGTCATTTTGAATGAAAGCCATTATCTGTGCTCAATTTGAATTGAAGCATTTCTTGCTTTCAGTTTTTTTTGAATTGAGCATTCTGTTGCTTCAGTTTTGATTGAAGCATTTTCCGTGCTTCAGTTTGAGTTGAAGCATTTCCGTGCTTCGTTTTGAATTGAAGCATTTCCGTGCTCAGTTTGAATTGAAGCATTTCTGTGCTTCAGTTTTGAATTGAAGCAGTTTCTGTGCTTCAGTTTTGGAATTGAAGAATTTCTGTGCTTCAGTTTGCATTGAAGCATGTTCTGGGCTTCGTTTTGAGGTTGAAGCATTTTCCGTGCTTCAGTTTTGAATTGAAGCATTTCTGTGCTTCAGTTTTGAATGACGCATTTTCTGTGCTTCAGTTTTGATTGAGATTTCTGTGCTTCAGTTTTGAATTATTGAAGCATTTTCTGTGCTCAGTTTTGGATTGAGCATTTTCTGTGCTTCAGTTTTGAATTTAAGCAGGTTCGGTGCTGCAGTTTGAGTTTGAAGCATTTCCTGCTTCAGTTTGAATTGAAGCATTTTCTGTTGGCTTCAGTGTGAATTAAGCATTTTCTGTGCTTAGTTTGAATTGACGCATTTTCTGTGCTTCGTTTTGATTGAAGCATTTTCTGTGCTTCAGTTTGAATTGAAGCATTTTCTTGTGCTTCGTTTGAATAGAAGCATTTTCAGTGCTCAGGTTTTGAATTTGAAGCATTTCCGTGCTTTCAGTTGAATTGAAGCATTTTCTGGATTCAGTTTGAATTGAAGGCATGTTCTGTGCTCAGTTGAATTGCAGCATTGTCTTGCTTCGTTTTGAATCGAAGCATTTTCTGGCTTCAGTTGAATTGAAGCATTTTCTATGCTTCAGCTTTTGAATGAGCATTTTCTGTGCTTCAGTTGTAAATTGAAGCATTTTCGGTACTACAGATAATGTGCGAAATCCTCACATATTTATTAGTGAAAATAATTCTTTATAATAATAGTCATAATTGTATCAAAAATATCGTCGCTGTGCAATTTTGATTATTCTTGTAACAAAAATATACTGCAAAATATAAAAATTATTTAATTTCTGTGCTTCACTTTTGAATGAAGAATATTTTTCTGTGCTTCAGTTTGAATGAAGCATGTTTTGTGCTTCAGTTTTGAATTGAAGCATTTTCTGTGCTTCAGTTTTGAGTTGAAGCATTTTCCGGATCAGTTGTTTGCATTGACGCATTTCTGTGATTCGTTTGAATTGAGCATTTTCTGTGCTTCAGTTTTGAATTGAAGCATTTCTGGCTTCAGTTTTGAATGAAGCATTTTCGTGCTTCAGTTTTGAATTGAAAGCATTTTCTGTGCTTCGTTTTGAATTGAAGCTTTCTGTGGCTTCAGTTTTTGAATTGAAGCAGTTTCTGTGCTTAGTGTGAATTGAAGCATGTTCTGTGCTTCAGTTTTTGAATTGAAGCATTTTCTGTGCTTCAGTTTGAATGAAGCATTGTCTGTGCTTCAGTTTTGAATTGAGCATTTCTTTGCTTCAGTTGTGAATTTGAAGCATTTCTGTGCTTCAGTTTGAATTGAAGCTTTTTGTGCTTAGTTTTTGAATTGAAGCAGTTTCTGTGCTTCCGTTTTGAATGAAGCATTTTTTCTGTGCTTCAGTTTGAATTGAAGCATTTTCTGTGCTTCAGGTTTGAATTGAAGCTTTTCTGTGACTTTCAGTTTTGAATTGCTTAAAGCATTTTCTGTGCTTCAGTTTTGAGTTGAAGCATTTTCTGGGCTTCAGTTGAATAGAAGCATTTTGCGTTGCTCAGTTTTGCGTGAAGCATATTCAGTGCTTCAGTTTGACTTGAAGCATGTTTCTGTGCTTCAGTTGTGATTGAAGAAGTTTCTGTGCTTCAGTTTTGAATTGAGCATTTCTGTGCTTCAGTTTTGAATTGAAGCAGTTCTGTGCTCGTTTGGAATTGAGCAATTTCTGGCTTCAGTTTGAATTGAAGCATTTTTGTCGTTAAGTTTGAATTTGAAGCATTTTTTCTTGGTGCTTCGTTTGAGTGAAGATTTTCCGTGCTTCAGTTTTGAATTGAAGCATTTTCTGGCTTCAGTAGAATTGAAGCATTTCTGTGCTTCAGTTTTGAATTGAGCATTTTCGGCTTCAGTTTTGAATTGAAGCATTTTTGTGCTTCAAGTTTTGAATTAAAATTGAAGATGTTCTGTGGCACTTCAGTTTTGAATTGAAGAATTTTCTGTGCTTCCGTTTGAATTGAAGCTTTTCTGTGCTCAGTTTTGAATTGAAGCATTTTCTGTCACGCCTTCAGTTTGAATTGAAAGCATTTCTGTGCTTCAGTTTGAATTGACATGTCGTGCTTCAGTTTGAATTGAAGCATTTTCTTGCTTCAGTTTGGAATGAAGCATTTTTGTGCTTGCTTCAGTTTTGAATTGAAGCATTCTGTGCTCAGTTTGAATGAAGCATTTCTGTGCGTTCAATTTTAATTGAGCATTTTCTGTGTTAGTTGAATGAAGCATTTTCTGTGCTTCCGTTTTGAAATAGAAGCATTTCCGTGCTTCTCGTTTTGGTTGAAGCATATTCCGGCTTCAGTTTTGAATGAAGCAATTTGTGCTTCAGTTTGAATTGCCGCATTTCTGTGCGTCAGTTGTGAAATTGACGCATTTCTGTGCTTCAGTTTTGAATTGAAGATTTTCTGTGCTTAATTTTGAAATTGAAGCATTTCTGATGCTTCAGTTTGACTGAAATTGAAGATTTGCTGTGCTTCAGTTTGAATTGAAGATTCTGTGCTTTCAGTTTTGAATTGAAGCATTTTCTGTGCTTCAGTTTGAATTGAAGAATTTCTGTGCTTCAGTTTTGAATTGAAGCATTTTCTGTGCTTCAGTTTTGAATTGAAGCATTTTCTGTGCTTCAGTTTTGAATTGAAGCATTTTCTGTGCTTCAGTTTTGAATTGAAGCATTTTCTGTGCTTCAGTTTTGAATTGAAGCATTTTCTGTGCTTCAGTTTTGAATTGAAGCATTTTCTGTGCTTCAGTTTTGAATTGAAGCATTTTCTGTGCTTCAGTTTTGAATTGAAGCATTTTCTGTGCTTCAGTTTTGAATTGAAGCATTTTCTGTGCTTCAGTTTTGAATTGAAGCATTTTCTGTGCTTCAGTTTTGAATTGAAGCATTTTCTGTGCTTCAGTTTTGAATTGAAGCATTTTCTGTGCTTCAGTTTTGAATTGAAGCATTTTCTGTGCTTCAGTTTTGAATTGAAGCATTTTCTGTGCTTCAGTTTTGAATTGAAGCATTTTCTGTGCTTCAGTTTGAATTGAAGCATTTTCTGTGCTTCAGTTTTGAATTGAAACATTTTCTGTGCTTCAGTTTTGAATAGCAGCATGTTCTGTGCTTCTGTTTTGAATTGCAGCTTCAGTTTTGAATTGAAGCATTTTCTGTGCTTCAGTTTTGAATTGAAGCATTTTCTGTGCTTCAGTTTTGAATTGAAGCATTTTCTGTGCTTCAGTTTTGAATTGAAGCATTTTCTGTGCTTCAGTTTTGAATTGAAGCATTTTCTGTGCTTCAGTTTTGAATTGAAGCATTTTCTGTGCTTCAGTTTTGAATTGAAGCATTTTCTGTGCTTCAGTTTTGAATTGAAGCATTTTCTGTGCTTCAGTTTTGAATTGAAGCATTTTCTGTGCTTCAGTTTTGAATTGAAGCATTTTCTGTGCTTCAGTTTTGAATTGAAGCATTTTCTGTGCTTCAGTTTTGAATTGAAGCATTTTCTGTGCTTCAGTTTTGAATTGAAGCATTTTCTGTGCTTCAGTTTTGAATTGAAGCATTTTCTGTGCTTCAGTTTTGAATTGAAGCATTTTCTGTGCTTCAGTTTTGAATTGAAGCATTTTCTGTGCTTCAGTTTTGAATTGAAGCATTTTCTGTGCTTCAGTTTTGAATTGAAGCATTTTCTGTGCTTCAGTTTTGAATTGAAGCATTTTCTGTGCTTCAGTTTTGAATTGAAGCATTTTCTGTGCTTCAGTTTTGAATTGAAGCATTTTCTGTGCTTCAGTTTTGAATTGAAGCATTTTCTGTGCTTCAGTTTTGAATTGAAGCATTTTCTGTGCTTCAGTTTTGAATTGAAGCATTTTCTGTGCTTCAGTTTTGAATTGAAGCATTTTCTGTGCTTCAGTTTTGAATTGAAGCATTTTCTGTGCTTCAGTTTTGAATTGAAGCATTTTCTGTGCTTCAGTTTTGAATTGAAGCATTTTCTGTGCTTCAGTTTGAATTGAATCATCTGTGCTCAGTTTTGGAAATTGTTTTCTGTGCTTCAGTTTTGAATTGAAGCATTTTCTGTGCTTCAGTTTTGAATTGAAGCATTTTCTGTGCTTCAGTTTTGAATTGAAGCATTTTCTGTGCTTCAGTTTTGAATTGAAGCATTTTCTGTGCTTCAGTTTTGAATTGAAGCATTTTCTGTGCTTCAGTTTTGAATTGAAGCATTTTCTGTGCTTCAGTTTTGAATTGAAGCATTTTCTGTGCTTCAGTTTTGAATTGAAGCATTTTCTGTGCTTCAGTTTTGAATTGAAGCATTTTCTGTGCTTCAGTTTTGAATTGAAGCATTTTCTGTGCTTCAGTTTTGAATTGAAGCATTTTCTGTGCTTCAGTTTTGAATTGAAGCATTTTCTGTGCTTCAGTTTTGAATTGAAGCATTTTCTGTGCTTCAGTTTTGATTGAACAGTTTTGAATTGAAGCATTTTCTGTGCTTCAGTTTGAATTGAAGCATTTTCTGTGCTTCAGTTTTGAATTGAAGCATTTTCTGTGCTTCAGTTTTGAATTGAAGCATTTTCTGTGCTTCAGTTTTGAATTGAAGCATTTTCTGTGCTTCAGTTTTGAATTGAAGCATTTTCTGTGCTTCAGTTTTGACTTGAAGCATTTTCTGTGCTTCAGTTTTGAATTGAAGCATTTTCTGTGCTTCAGTTTTGAATTGAAGCATTTTCTGTGCTTCAGTTTTGAATTGAAGCATTTTCTGTGCTTCAGGTTTGAATTGAAGCATTTTCTGTGCGTCAGTTTTGAATTGAAGCATTTTCTGTGCTTCAGTTTTGAATTGAAGCATTTTCTGTGCTTCAGTTTTGAATTGAAGCATTTTCTGTGCTTCAGTTTTGAATTGAAGCATTTTCTGTGCTTCAGTTTTGAATTGAAGCATTTTCTGTGCTTCAGTTTTGAATTGAAGCATTTTCTGTGCTTCAGTTTTGAATTGAAGCATTTTCTGTGCTTCAGTTTTGAATTGAAGCATTTTCTGTGCTTCAGTTTTGAATTGAAGCATTTTCTGTGCTTCAGTTTTGAATTGAAGCATTTTCTGTGCTTCAGTTTTGAATTGAAGCATTTTCTGTGCTTCAGTTTTGAATTGAAGCATTTTCTGTGCTTCAGTTTTGAATTGAAGCATTTTCTGTGCTTCAGTTTTGAATTGAAGCATTTTCTGTGCTTCAGTTTTGAATTGAAGCATTTTCTGTGCTTCAGTTTTGAATTGAAGCATTTTCTGTGCTTCAGTTTTGAATTGAAGCATTTTCTGTGCTTCAGTTTTGAATTGAAGCATTTTCTGTGCTTCAGTTTTGAATTGAAGCATTTTCTGTGCTTCAGTTTTGAATTGAAGCATTTTCTGTGCTTCAGTTTTGAATTGAAGCATTTTCTGTGCTTCAGTTTTGAATTGAAGCATTTTCTGTGCTTCAGTTTTGAATTGAAGCATTTTCTGTGCTTCAGTTTTGAATTGAAGCATTTTCTGTGCTTCAGTTTTGAATTGAAGCATTTTCTGTGCTTCAGTTTTGAATTGAAGCATTTTCTGTGCTTCAGTTTTGAATTGAAGCATTTTCTGTGCTTCAGTTTTGAATTGAAGCATTTTCTGTGCTTCAGTTTTGAATTGAAGCATTTTCTGTGCTTCAGTTTTGAATTGAAGCATTTTCTGTGCTTCAGTTTTGAATTGAAGCATTTTCTGTGCTTCAGTGTTGAATTGAAGCATTTTCTGTGCTTCAGTTTTGAATTGAAGCATTTTCTGTGCTTCAGTTTTGAATTGAAGCATTTTCTGTGCTTCAGTTTTGAATTGAAGCATTTTCTGTGCTTCAGTTTTGAATTGAAGCATTTTCTGTGCTTCAGTTTTGAATTGAAGCATTTTCTGTGCTTCAGTTTTGAATTGAAGCATTTTCTGTGCTTCAGTTTTGAATTGAAGCATTTTCTGTGCTTCAGTTTTGAATTGAAGCATTTTCTGTGCTTCAGTTTTGAATTGAAGCATTTTCTGTGCTTCAGTTTTGAATTGAAGCATTTTCTGTGCTTCAGTTTTGAATTGAAGCATTTTCTGTGCTTCAGTTTTGAATTGAAGCATTTTCTGTGCTTCAGTTTTGAATTGAAGCATTTTCTGTGCTTCAGTTTTGAATTGAAGCATTTTCTGTGCTTCAGTTTTGAATTGAAGCATTTTCTGTGCTTCAGTTTTGAATTGAAGCATTTTCTGTGCTTCAGTTTTGAATTGAAGCATTTTCTGTGCTTCAGTTTTGAATTGAAGCATTTTCTGTGCTTCAGTTTTGAATTGAAGCATTTTCTGTGCTTCAGTTTTGAATTGAAGCATTTTCTGTGCTTCAGTTTTGAATTGAAGCATTTTCTGTGCTTCAGTTTTGAATTGAAGCATTTTCTGTGCTTCAGTTTTGAATTGAAGCATTTTCTGTGCTTCAGTTTTGAATTGAAGCATTTTCTGTGCTTCAGTTTTGAATTGAAGCATTTTCTGTGGTTCAGTTTTGAATTGAAGCATTTTCTGTGCTTCAGTTTTGAATTGAAGCATTTTCTGTGCTTCAGTTTTGAATTGAAGCATTTTCTGTGCTTCAGTTTTGAATTGAAGCATTTTCTGTGCTTCAGTTTTGAATTGAAGCATTTTCTGTGCTTCAGTTTTGAATTGAAGCATTTTCTGTGCTTCAGTTTTGAATTGAAGCATTTTCTGTGCTTCAGTTTTGAATTGAAGCATTTTCTGTGCTTCAGTTTTGAATTGAAGCATTTTCTGTGCTTCAGTTTTGAATTGAAGCATTTTCTGTGCTTCAGTTTTGAATTGAAGCATTTTCTGTGCTTCAGTTTTGAATTGAAGCATTTTCTGTGCTTCAGTTTTGAATTGAAGCATTTTCTGTGCTTCAGTTTTGAATTGAAGCATTTTCTGTGCTTCAGTTTTGAATTGAAGCATTTTCTGTGCTTCAGTTTTGAATTGAAGCATTTTCTGTGCTTCAGTTTTGAATTGAAGCATTTTCTGTGCTTCAGTTTTGAATTGAAGCATTTTCTGTGCTTCAGTTTTGAATTGAAGCATTTTCTGTGCTTCAGTTTTGAATTGAAGCATTTTCTGTGCTTCAGTTTTGAATTGAAGCATTTTCTGTGCTTCAGTTTTGAATTGAAGCATTTTCTGTGCTTCAGTTTTGAATTGAAGCATTTTCTGTGCTTCAGTTTTGAATTGAAGCATTTTCTGTGCTTCAGTTTTGAATTGAAGCATTTTCTGTGCTTCAGTTTTGAATTGAAGCATTTTCTGTGCTTCAGTTTTGAATTGAAGCATTTTCTGTGCTTCAGTTTTGAATTGAAGCATTTTCTGTGCTTCAGTTTTGAATTGAAGCATTTTCTGTGCTTCAGTTTTGAATTGAAGCATTTTCTGTGCTTCAGTTTTGAATTGAAGCATTTTCTGTGCTTCAGTTTTGAATTGAAGCATTTTCTGTGCTTCAGTTTTGAATTGAAGCATTTTCTGTGCTTCAGTTTTGAATTGAAGCATTTTCTGTGCTTCAGTTTTGAATTGAAGCATTTTCTGTGCTTCAGTTTTGAATTGAAGCATTTTCTGTGCTTCAGTTTTGAATTGAAGCATTTTCTGTGCTTCAGTTTTGAATTGAAGCATTTTCTGTGCTTCAGTTTTGAATTGAAGCATTTTCTGTGCTTCAGTTTTGAATTGAAGCATTTTCTGTGCTTCAGTTTTGAATTGAAGCATTTTCTGTGCTTCAGTTTTGAATTGAAGCATTTTCTGTGCTTCAGTTTTGAATTGAAGCATTTTCTGTGCTTCAGTTTTGAATTGAAGCATTTTCTGTGCTTCAGTTTTGAATTGAAGCATTTTCTGTGCTTCAGTTTTGAATTGAAGCATTTTCTGTGCTTCAGTTTTGAATTGTAGCATTTTCTGTGCTTCAGTTTTGAATTGAAGCATTTTCTGTGCTTCAGTTTTGAATTGAAGCATTTTCTGTGCTTCAGTTTTGAATTGAAGCATTTTCTGTGCTTCAGTTTTGAATTGAAGCATTTTCTGTGCTTCAGTTTTGAATTGAAGCATTTTCTGTGCTTCAGTTTTGAATTGAAGCATTTTCTGTGCTTCAGTTTTGAATTGAAGCATTTTCTGTGCTTCAGTTTTGAATTGAAGCATTTTCTGTGCTTCAGTTTTGAATTGAAGCATTTTCTGTGCTTCAGTTTTGAATTGAAGCATTTTCTGTGCTTCAGTTTTGAATTGAAGCATTTTCTGTGCTTCAGTTTTGAATTGAAGCATTTTCTGTGCTTCAGTTTTGAATTGAAGCATTTTCTGTGCTTCAGTTTTGAATTGAAGCATTTTCTGTGCTTCAGTTTTGAATTGAAGCATTTTCTGTGCTTCAGTTTTGAATTGAAGCATTTTCTGTGCTTCAGTTTTGAATTGAAGCATTTTCTGTGCTTCAGTTTTGAATTGAAGCATTTTCTGTGCTTCAGTTTTGAATTGAAGCATTTTCTGTGCTTCAGTTTTGAATTGAAGCATTTTCTGTGCTTCAGTTTTGAATTGAAGCATTTTCTGTGCTTCAGTTTTGAATTGAAGCATTTTCTGTGCTTCAGTTTTGAATTGAAGCATTTTCTGTGCTTCAGTTTTGAATTGAAGCATTTTCTGTGCTTCAGTTTTGAATTGAAGCATTTTCTGTGCTTCAGTTTTGAATTGAAGCATTTTCTGTGCTTCAGTTTTGAATTGAAGCATTTTCTGTGCTTCAGTTTTGAATTGAAGCATTTTCTGTGCTTCAGTTTTGAATTGAAGCATTTTCTGTGCTTCAGTTTTGAATTGAAGCATTTTCTGTGCTTCAGTTTTGAATTGAAGCATTTTCTGTGCTTCAGTTTTGAATTGAAGCATTTTCTGTGCTTCAGTTTTGAATTGAAGCATTTTCTGTGCTTCAGTTTTGAATTGAAGCATTTTCTGTGCTTCAGTTTTGAATTGAAGCATTTTCTGTGCTTCAGTTTTGAATTGAAGCATTTTCTGTGCTTCAGTTTTGAATTGAAGCATTTTCTGTGCTTCAGTTTTGAATTGAAGCATTTTCTGTGCTTCAGTTTTGAATTGAAGCATTTTCTGTGCTTC
This sequence comes from Meloidogyne arenaria, assembly GCA_036172955.1. NCBI lineage: Eukaryota > Metazoa > Nematoda > Chromadorea > Rhabditida > Meloidogynidae > Meloidogyne > Meloidogyne arenaria. The sequence goes on from JARQAB010000344.1 coordinate 17,295, forward strand.
AGTTTTGAATTGAAGCATTTTCTGTGCTTCAGTTTTGAATTGAAGCATTTTCTGTGCTTCAGTTTTGAATTGAAGCATTTTCTGTGCTTCAGTTTTGAATTGAAGCATTTTCTGTGCTTCAGTTTTGAATTGAAGCATTTTCTGTGCTTCAGTTTTGAATTGAAGCATTTTCTGTGCTTCAGTTTTGAATTGAAGCATTTTCTGTGCTTCAGTTTTGAATTGAAGCATTTTCTGTGCTTCAGTTTTGAATTGAAGCATTTTCTGTGCTTCAGTTTTGAATTGAAGCATTTTCTGTGCTTCAGTTTTGAATTGAAGCATTTTCTGTGCTTCAGTTTTGAATTGAAGCATTTTCTGTGCTTCAGTTTTGAATTGAAGCATTTTCTGTGCTTCAGTTTTGAATTGAAGCATTTTCTGTGCTTCAGTTTTGAATTGAAGCATTTTCTGTGCTTCAGTTTTGAATTGAAGCATTTTCTGTGCTTCAGTTTTGAATTGAAGCATTTTCTGTGCTTCAGTTTTGAATTGAAGCATTTTCTGTGCTTCAGTTTTGAATTGAAGCATTTTCTGTGCTTCAGTTTTGAATTGAAGCATTTTCTGTGCTTCAGTTTTGAATTGAAGCATTTTCTGTGCTTCAGTTTTGAATTGAAGCATTTTCTGTGCTTCAGTTTTGAATTGAAGCATTTTCTGTGCTTCAGTTTTGAATTGAAGCATTTTCTGTGCTTCAGTTTTGAATTGAAGCATTTTCTGTGCTTCAGTTTTGAATTGAAGCATTTTCTGTGCTTCAGTTTTGAATTGAAGCATTTTCTGTGCTTCAGTTTTGAATTGAAGCATTTTCTGTGCTTCAGTTTTGAATTGAAGCATTTTCTGTGCTTCAGTTTTGAATTGAAGCATTTTCTGTGCTTCAGTTTTGAATTGAAGCATTTTCTGTGCTTCAGTTTTGAATTGAAGCATTTTCTGTGCTTCAGTTTTGAATTGAAGCATTTTCTGTGCTTCAGTTTTGAATTGAAGCATTTTCTGTGCTTCAGTTTTGAATTGAAGCATTTTCTGTGCTTCAGTTTTGAATTGAAGCATTTTCTGTGCTTCAGTTTTGAATTGAAGCATTTTCTGTGCTTCAGTTTTGAATTGAAGCATTTTCTGTGCTTCAGTTTTGAATTGAAGCATTTTCTGTGCTTCAGTTTTGAATTGAAGCATTTTCTGTGCTTCAGTTTTGAATTGAAGCATTTTCTGTGCTTCAGTTTTGAATTGAAGCATTTTCTGTGCTTCAGTTTTGAATTGAAGCATTTTCTGTGCTTCAGTTTTGAATTGAAGCATTTTCTGTGCTTCAGTTTTGAATTGAAGCATTTTCTGTGCTTCAGTTTTGAATTGAAGCATTTTCTGTGCTTCAGTTTTGAATTGAAGCATTTTCTGTGCTTCAGTTTTGAATTGAAGCATTTTCTGTGCTTCAGTTTTGAATTGAAGCATTTTCTGTGCTTCAGTTTTGAATTGAAGCATTTTCTGTGCTTCAGTTTGAATTGAAGCATTTTCTGTGCTTCAGTTTTGAATTGAAGCATTTTCTGTGCTTCAGTTTTGAATTGAAGCATTTTCTGTGCTTCAGTTTTGAATTGAAGCATTTTCTGTGCTTCAGTTTTGAATTGAAGCATTGTCTGTGCTTCAGTTTTGAATTGAAGCATTTTCTGTGCTTCAGTTTTGAATTGAAGCATTTTCTGTGCTTCAGTTTGAATGTGGAATCATGTGTTTTTTTCTGTGCTTCAGTTTTGGAATTGAAGCATTTTCTGTGCTTCAGTTTTGAATTGAAGCATTTTCTGTGCTTCAGTTTTGAATTGAAGCATTTTCTGTGCTTCAGTTTTGAATTGAAGCATTTTCTGTGCTTCAGTTTTGAATTGAAGCATTTTCTGTGCTTCAGTGTGGAATCATCACATATTTATAGTGTTTTTGTCATAATTTTTCTGTGCTTGCAGTTTTGGAAATTGATTTTCTGTGCTTCAGTTTTGAATTGAAGCATTTTCTGTGCTTCAGTTTTGAATTGAAGCATTTTCTGTGCTTCAGTTTTGAATTGAAGCATTTTCTGTGCTTCAGTTTTGAATTGAAGCATTTTCTGTGCTTCAGTTTTGAATTGAAGCATTTTCTGTGCTTCAGTTTTGAATTGAAGCATTTTCTGTGCTTCAGTTTTGAATTGAAGCATTTTCTGTGCTTCAGTTTTGAATTGAAGCATTTTCTGTGCTTCAGTTTTGAATTGAAGCATTTTCTGTGCTTCAGTTTTGAATTGAAGCATTTTCTGTGCTTCAGTTTTGAATTGAAGCATTTTCTGTGCTTCAGTTTTGAATTGAAGCATTTTCTGTGCTTCAGTTTTGAATTGAAGCATTTTCTGTGCTTCAGTTTTGAATTGAAGCATTTTCTGCAGTTTGAATTTTATTAGTGTCTGTGCTTGCAGTTTTGGAATTGTTGAATTAAGCATTTTCTGTGCTTCAGTTTTGAATTGAAGCATTTTCTGTGCTTCAGTTTTGAATTGAAGCATTTTCTGTGCTTCAGTTTTGAATTGAAGCATTTTCTGTGCTTCAGTTTTGAATTGAAGCATTTTCTGTGCTTCAGTTTTGAATTGAAGCATTTTCTGTGCTTCAGTTTTGAATTGAAGCATTTTCTGTGCTTCAGTTTTGAATTGAAGCATTTTCTGTGCTTCAGTTTTGAATTGAAGCATATTCTGTGCTTCAGTTTTGAATTGAAGCATTTTCTGTGCTTCAGTTTTGAATTGAAGCATTTTCTGTGCTTCAGTTTTGAATTGAAGCATTTTCTGTGCTTCAGTTTTGAATTGAAGCATTTTCTGTGCTTCAGTTTTGAATTGAAGCATTTTCTGTGCTTCAGTTTTGAATTGAAGCATTTTCTGTGCTTCAGTTTTGAATTGAAGCATTGTCCGTGCTTCAGTTTTGAATTGAAGCATTTTCTGTGCTTCAGTTTTGAATTGAAGCATTTTCTGTGCTTCAGTTTTGAATTGAAGCATTTCTGTGCTTCAGTTTTGAATTGAAGCATTTTCTGTGCTTCAGTTTTGAATTGAAGCATTTTCTGTGCTTCAGTTTTGAATTGAAGCATTTTCTGTGCTTCAGTTTTGAATTGAAGCATTTTCTGTGCTTCAGTTTTGAATTGAAGCATTTTCTGTGCTTCAGTTTTGAATTGAAGCATTTTCTGTGCTTCAGTTTTGAATTGAAGCATTTTCTGTGCTTCAGTTTTGAATTGAAGCATTTTCTGTGCTTCAGTTTTGAATTGAAGCATTTTCTGTGCTTCAGTTTTGAATTGAAGCATTTTCTGTGCTTCAGTTTTGAATTGAAGCATTTTCTGTGCTTCAGTTTTGAATTGAAGCATTTTCTGTGCTTCAGATAATGTGGAATCATCACATATTTATTAGTGAAAATAATTTTTTTATAATAGTCATAATTTTATCATTATCTGTGCTTGCAGTTTTGGAATTGAAGCATTTTCTGTGCTTCAGTTTTGAATTGAAGCATTTTCTGTGCTTCAGTTTTGAATTGAAGCATTTTCTGTGCTTCAGTTTTGAATTGAAGCATTTTCTGTGCTTCAGTTTTGAATTGAAGCATTTTCTGTGCTTCAGTTTTGAATTGAAGCATTTTCTGTGCTTCAGTTTTGAATTGAAGCATTTTCTGTGCTTCAGTTTTGAATTGAAGCATTTTCTGTGCTTCAGTTTTGAATTGAAGCATTTTCTGTGCTTCAGTTTTGAATTGAAGCATTTTCTGTGCTTCAGTTTTGAATTGAAGCATTTTCTGTGCTTCAGTTTTGAATTGAAGCATTTTCTGTGCTTCAGTTTTGAATTGAAGCATTTTCTGTGCTTCAGTTTTGAATTGAAGCATTTTCTGTGCTTCAGTTTTGAATTGAAGCATTTTCTGTTCTTCAGTTTGAATTGAAGCATTTTCTGTGCTACAGTTTTGAATTGAAGCATTTTCGGTGCTTCAGTTTTGAATTGAAGCATTTTCTGTGCTTCAGTTTGAATTGAAGCATTTTCTGTGCTTCAGTTTTGAATTGAAGCATTTTCTGTGCTTCAGTTTTGATTGAAGCATTTTCTGTGCTTCAGTTTTGAATTGAAGCATTTTCTGTGCTTCAGTTTTGAATTGAAGCATTTTCTGTGCTTCAGTTTTGAATTGAAGCATTTTCTGTGCTTCAGTTTTGAATTGAAGCATTTTCTGTGCTTCAGTTTGAATTGAAGCATTTTCTGTGCTTCAGTTTTGAATTGAAGCATTTTCTGTGCTTCAGTTTTGAATTGAAGCATTTTCTGTGCTTCAGTTTTGAATTGAAGCATTTTCTGTGCTTCAGTTTTGAATTGAAGCATTTTCTGTGCTTCAGTTTTGAATTGAAGCATTTTCTGTGCTCCCAGATACAGTGGAATCATCACATATTATTAGTGAAAATAATTTTTTTATAATAGTCATAATTTTATCATTATCTGTGCTGTGCAGTTTTGGAAATTGAAAAATTATTGAAGATATAAAAAATTTATTAAGCATTTTCTGTGCTTCAGTTTTGAATTGAAGCATTTTCTGTGCTTCAGTTTTGAATTGAAGCATTTTCTGTGCTTCAGTTTTGAATTGAAGCATATACTGTGCTTCAGTTTTGAATAGAAGCATTTTCTGTGCTTCAGTTTGAATGTGGAATCATTGTTTTAATTTTAGCATTTTCTGTGCTTCAGTTTGAAATTGAATTGCTTCAGTTTTGAATTGAAGCATTTTCTGTGCTTCAGTTTTGAATTGAAGCATTTTCTGTGCTTCAGTTTTGAATTGAAGCATTTTCTGTGCTTCAGTTTTGAATTGAAGCATTTTCTGTGCTTCAGTTTTGAATTGAAGCATTTTCTGTGCTTCAGTTTTGAATTGAAGCATTTTCTGTGCTTCAGTTTTGAATTGAAGCATTTTCTGTGCTTCAGTTTTGAATTGAAGCATTTTCTGTGCTTCAGTTTTGAATTGAAGCATTTTCTGTGCTTCAGTTTTGAATTGAAGCATTTTCTGTGCTTCAGTTTTGAATTGAAGCATTTTCTGTGCTTCAGTTTTGAATTGAAGCATTTTCTGTGCTTCAGTTTTGAATTGAAGCATTTTCTGTGCTTCAGTTTTGAATTGAAGCATTTTCTGTGCTCACAGATAATGTGGAATCATCACATATTATTAGTGAAATAATTAACTTTTTTTAATAGTCATAATTTTATCATAAAATATCTGTCGCTTGCAGTTTGGAATTGAAAAATATTCTTATAAAAATTTGAATTAAGCATTTTCTGTGCTTCAGTTTTGAATTGAAGCATTTTCTGTGCTTCAGTTTTGAATTGAAGCATTTTCTGTGCTTCAGTTTTGAATTGAAGCATTTTCTGTGCTTCAGTTTTGAATTGAAGCATTTTCTGTGCTTCAGTTTTGAATTGAAGCATTTTCTGTGCTTCAGTTTTGAATTGAAGCATTGTCTGTGCTTCAGTTTTGAATTGAAGCATTTTCTGTGCTTCTGTTTGAATTGAAGCATTTTCTGTGCTTCAGTTTTGAATTGAAGCATTTTCTGTGCTTCAGTTTTGAATTGAAGCATTTTCTGTGCTTCAGTTTTGAATTGAAGCATTTTCTGTGCTTCAGTTTTGAATTGAAGCATTTTCTGTGCTTCAGTTTTGAATTGAAGCATTTTCTGTGCTTCAGTTTTGAATTGAAGCATTTTCTGTGCTTCAGTTTTGAATTGAAGCATTTTCTGTGCTTCAGTTTTGAATTGAAGCATTTTCTGTGCTTCAGTTTTGAATTGAAGCATTTTCTGTGCTTCAGTTTTGAATTGAAGCATTTTCTGTGCTTCAGTTTTGAATTGAAGCATTTTCTGTGCTTCAGTTTTGAATTGAAGCATTTTCTGTGCTTCAGTTTTGAATTGAAGCATTTTCTGTGCTTCAGTTTTGAATTGAAGCATTTTCTGTGCTTCAGTTTTGAATTGAAGCATTTTCTGTGCTTCAGTTTTGAATTGAAGCATTTTCTGTGCTTCAGTTTTGAATTGAAGCATTTTCTGTGCTTCAGTTTTGAATTGAAGCATTTTCTGTGCTTCAGTTTTGAATTGAAGCATTTTCTGTGCTTCAGTTTTGAATTGAAGCATTTTCTGTGCTTCAGTTTTGAATTGAAGCATTTTCTGTGCTTCAGTTTTGAATTGAAGCATTTTCTGTAATCACAGATAATGTGGAATCATCACATATTTATTAGTGAAAATAATTAACTTTTTATAATAGTCATAATTTATCATAAAATATCTGTCGCTGTGCAATTTTGGAAATTGTTAACAAAAATATTA
>JARQAB010000345.1:0-21751 GCA_036172955.1 Meloidogyne arenaria
TTTCTTTCTTGTTGTCATTTTTTCATTGTGTATTAATTGTATAATTATTCTATGTATTATGTGTTCAGATTTTTATAGATTGTGTTATAGGATATCTTGTAATTTAAAAGCATTTATTATTCTTTCGTTTGTCAGTTTTTTTCATTTATTATAAATCGTTTTATCTATTATATGTGTTGTTAGATTTTATTATAATTTTTTAAAGGATATCACTTATTTATCATTATATTTCTTTCTTGTGTCATTTTTTTTTTTGTTCATTTATTAATCGGCATTATTCTATTATAGTGTTTAGATTTTTATAAATTTTTAAAAGTCTATCTTATTTACAGCTAATTCTGTTCTTTGGTCATGTTTTTTCATTTATGTAATCGTTTAGTCTATTATAGGTGTTTAGATTTTTGTAATTTTTAAGGATATCTTATTTAACATTATATTTCTTTCTTTGGGTCCCCATTTTTTTTCATTTATTACTCGTATTCCCAGTCAAATTATTATGTGTTTAGATTTTTATAATTTTTGTTAAGGATATCTTATTTTACATTATATTTCTTTCTGTTTGTCATTTTTTTCATATTATTATCGTTATTCTAGTGTTGGGGAATTATGTGTTTAGATTTTTATAAGCGACCATTTAAAGGGATATCTTATTTACATTATATCTTCCTTCTTTGTCATTTTTTTTTTCATTTGATTAATCGTATTCTATTATAGGTGTTTAGATTTTTATATTGTTAAGTATATCTTATTTACATTATATTTCTTCTTTTGTCATTTTTTTCATTTCATTAATCGTTATTCTATTATATGTGTTTAGCCTTTTTAGAATTTTTAAGGATTATCTTATTAAACCATTCCGAAGTCCTTTATTCTTCTGTTCTTGTATGTCATTTTTTTCATTTATTACATGTTATTCTATTATTATGTGTTTAGATTTTTTATAATTTTTAAGAATATCTTAATTTAAATTATTATTTCCTTCTTCTTTTGTCATTTTTTTTCAATTTATTAATCGTTATTCTATTATATGGTTTAGATTTTTAATAATTTTTATTAGGATATCTTTATTTACATTATATTTTTTTCTTTGTCATATTTTTCATTTATTTAATCGTTATTCTATTATAGGCGTTTAAGGATTTTTTAATTTTTAAGGCTTCTTAATTTACATTATATTTCTTTCTTTGTCATTTATTTTTCATTTATTTAAATCGTTATTCTATTATATGTTTTAATAGAATTTTTTATAATTTTTAAGCGAATATCTTATTTTACAGTATCTTATCGATTCTATTGTCAATTTTTTTAGCCTTTATTAATCGTTATTCTATTATAGTTGGTTTAGAAATTTTTTGGTTATAATTTTTGAGGATAAATCTTATTTACATTATAATTCTTCACTTTTGTCATTTTTTTCATGGCATATTAAATAGCGTTTTATTGCAGTTATTATATGTTTTGTTTAGATTTTTATAATTTTTTTAAGAATATCTTATTTTACATTTATAATTCTTTCTTTGTCATTTTTTTTTTTTCCAGTTGTATTAATCGTTATTTCTATTATATGTGTTTAGATTTTTATAATTTTTTTAAAGGATATCTTATTTACATTTAATTCTTTCTGTTGTCATTTCATTTTTCATTTATAATCGTTCTTCTTTATATGTGTTTAGAGTTTTGATAATACGTTTAAAAGTAATATCTTATTTACATTAATAATCTTTCTTTGTCATTTTTTTCATTTATTAATCGTCCATTCTATTATATGTGTTTTAGATTTTTATAATTGTTTAAGTATTTCTTATTTAAATTATATTTCTTTCTTTGTCATTTTTTCATTTATTAATCGTTATTTTATTTATATGTGTTTAGATTTTTATATATTTTTAAGGAGATCTTATTTACATTATATTCCGTTCTTTGGTCATTTTGTTTTTTTCATTTATTAATGTATTCTAGTATATGTGTTTAGATTTTTTATAATTTTTTAAGAATATCTTATTTACATTATATTTTCTTTCTTTGTCATTTTTTTCATTTATTAAATCGTTATTCTACGTATACTGTGTTTAGATGTTTTAGATAATTTTTAAGTAATATCTATTTACATTATAATTCTTTTCTTTGTCATTTTTTTTCATTTTATTAAATCGTCTATTATGCTATGTGTTTAGATTTTATAATTCACCTTACACCCGGATATCTTATTTACCAGTATATTTCGTTTCTTTGTCATTTTTTTCATATTTATTACGTTTATCGTTATTCTATTATGATGTGTTAGATTTTTTATACATTTTTAATGGATATCCTTATTGATCAGCTATCTTTCTTCTCTTGTCACAATTTTTTCATTTCAAAAATATATTAATCGTATATTCTCTTATTATGTTGTGTTTGTAGATTTTTATAATTTTTAGAATATGATCTTATTCTACATTATACTTTCTTTCTGTGTCATTTGTTCATTTTAATCGTTATTTCTATTATATGTGTTTAGATTTTAGAATTTTTAGGATATTTATTACATTATGTAATTCTTTCTTTGTGTCATTTTTTTTCATTTATTAATCGTCTGATTTCTTAATTAATATAGTGATTTCTGATTTTATAATGTTTAGAGTAAGTGGCATCTTATTGACATTATATTTCTGTTCTTTGTCATGTATTTTTCATGTTATTAATCGTTATTCTATTATATGTGGTGTTAGGATTTTTAAATTTTTAAGTATATTTATTTACATTATATTTCTTTCTTTGTCCATTTTTTTCATTTATTAATCGTTATTCTAATTATATGTGTTTAGATTTTTATAATTTTTAAGAATATCTTATTTACATTATATTTTCTTTCTTTGTCATTTTTTTTTTCATGTTATTAGATCGTTTATTCTATTCTATGTTGTTTAGATTTTTATAATTTTTAAGGATATCTTATAAATTATAATTCTTTCCTTTGTCATTTTTTTCATTTATTAAATGTTCTTCTATTATATGTTTTAGATTTTTATAATTGTTTTAAGGAGGGATATCTGTATTTACATGATATGTCTTTCGTCTTGTCATGTTTGTTTTCCATTTTTATTATATCGTTATTCTATATATGTGGTAGTTAGATGGTGGAGGGATTTTTTATAATTTTTAAAGGATATCGTATTAACATTAAATTGCTTTCTTGTCATTTTTTCATTTATTAAATGTTATCTATTATATTGTGGGTTAGTAGATTTTTTTTTATAATTTTTAAGAATATCTTATTGTGTTACATTAGATTTCGTTCTCTTTGTCATTTTTTTTCATTTATTAATCGTTATGCTATTATATGTGTTTAGATTTTTATAATGTTTACAAGGGGAATATCTTATTACAGTTAATATTTCTTTTCTTTGTCATTTTTTTTCATTTATTAATCGTTTATTCTATTATATGTGTTTAAGATTTTTTATAATTTGTTAAGGATATCTTATTTACATTAATATTTCTTTTCTTTGTCATTTTTTTTCATTTATTAATCCGTTATTCTATTATATGGTGTTTAGATTTTTGATAATTTTTAAGTATATCTTATTTACATTATATTTCCTTCTTTGTCATTTTTTTCATTTTATTAATCGTTTCATTCTATTATATGTGTTTAGATTTTTATAATTTTTAAGTATATCTTATTTATCATTATTTTCTTTCTTTTGGTAGCATTTTTTTCATTTATTAATCGTTATTCTAAATTTATATGTGTTTAGATTTTATATACATTTTTAAGTATAGCTTGTTTCTTATTTACCATTATATTTTCCTTTCTTGTCATTTTTTTCATGGTTTTTATTAATCGTGTATTCTATTCTATGTGTTTAGATTTTTATAATTTTTAAGGATATCTTTATTTACATTATATTTCCTTCTTTGTCATTTTTTTTTCATTTATTAATCGTCTTATTCTATTATCTGTGGTTTAGTATTTTTATACATTTTTAAGTGGATATCTTATTTACATTATAGTTTTTTCTTTGTCGATTTTTTTTCCATTTGATTTTAAATCGTTATTCATATTATTATGTGTTTAGGATTTTTATAATTTTTAAAGTATATCTTATTTACATTATATTTCTTTCTTGTCATTTTTTCCCCCAATTTATTAATCGTTATTATCTATTATATGTGTTTTAGATTTTTATAATTTTTTAAGGATATTCTTATTTACATTATATTTCTTTCTTGTGTCATTTTTTTCATTTATTAATCGTTATTCTATTATATGTGGTTTAAGATTTTTAGAATTTTTAAGGATATCTTATTTACATTGATTTATTTCCTTCTTTGTCATTTTTTTTTTTTCATTTATTAATCGTTTATTCTATTAAGTGGTTAGATTTTTTAGAATTTTTTAAGGATAATCTATATTTATCATTATCATTTCTTTTCTTTGTCATTTTTTTTTCAGTTTGGTAGGGATCAATCGTTTATTTCCTATTATATTGTCTGTGTTTAGTTTTTTATCAATTTTTAAGGATCATCTTATTTAAACAGTTAATATTTTTTTCTTTTTCTTTGTCAGTTTTTTCTCTCTCATTTTTTAATTAATCGTTATTCTATTATATGTGTTTAATTTTTATAATTTTTAAGGATATCTTTATTTACATTTATATTTCTTTCTTTGTTCATTTTTTTACATTTATTAATCGGTTATTCTATTATATGGTGTTTAGATTTGTTTAATAATTTTTAAGAATATCATTAGTTTACATTAGATAATTCTTTTCTTTGGTCATTTTTTTCATTTATTAATCGGTTTATTCTATTTAATATGTGTTTAGAATTTTTATTCATTTTTAAGTATATCTTTATTTTTACATATTATAATTCTTTTCTTTGTCATTTTTTTTTCATTTATTAAATCGTTATTTTGCTATGTATATGTGTTTGAGATTTTATAATTTTTAAAGTGATATCTTATTTAATTATTATTTCTTTCCTTTTCGTCATGTTTTTTTCATTTATTAATCGTCATTCTATTATATGTGTTAGATTTTATAATTTTTTTTTTTTTTTTTTTAAAGGACGATCTTATTTATCGATTATAATTTTTTTATCTTTGTCTCATTTTTGTGCCATTTTATTAATTCGTTATTCTAATTAATGTGTTTTAGATTTTTATAATTTTTAAGTAGGGATTATCTTATTTTAACATTATAATTTCCTTGCTTTGTGCATTTTTTTTTCATTTACTTAATCGTTAGTTCTATTATATGTGTTTTTAAGATTTTTCAAATAATTTTTTAAGTATATTCTTGAATTTAGGTATTATATTATTTATTCATCTTTGGGTCATTTTTCATTCATTTATAAATCCCGTTATTCTATTCTATGTGTTTAGATTTTTATAATTTTTAAGGATATGCTTATTTACATTATATTCCTTCTTTGTCATTTTTTTTCATTTATTAATCGTTTATTCTACAACCACATATATTGCTGTTTACGATTGTTTTGAATTTTTAAGTATATCTTATTGTACATTATAATTCTTTCTTTGTCCATTTTTTTCCATTTATTAAATCGTTATTTCGATTCTTATGTGTCATTAGATTTTTAATAATTTTTAAGGATATCTAATTTACATTATATTTTTTTCTTTAAGTTCCCATACATTTTTCATTTATTTAAAGTCGTTATGCCCCTATTAATGGTATGTTGTTTATGAAGATTTTATAATTTTTAGTATATCTTACTACACTACATTATAATTCTTTCGTTTGTACATTTTTTTTCATTTATTAATCGTTTCTCTATTTATATTGTGTTTTGATTTTTCAAACTTTTGTTATAGGTATATTCTTATTGATCATTATAATTTTCTTTATCTTGTGTCACATTTTTTTCTCATTTATTAATCGTTTATTTCTATTATATGTGTTTAGATTTTTATAAATTTTTAACGGATATCTTATTTACATTATATTTCTTTCTTTGTCATTTTGTTTTCATTTTATTTAATCGTTATTATTCTATTATATGTGTTTAGAGTTTTTATAAATTTTTTAAGGATATCTTAATTTTACATTTATATTTTTTTCTTTGTCATTTTTTTCATTTTATTAATCCGGTATTCTATTATATGTGTTTAGATTTTTTATAATTTTTGTAAGTATTTCTTATTTACATTATAAATTCTTTCCCTTTGTCGATTTTTTCATATTATTAATCGGTCAATATTCTATTATATGTGTTGAGCATTTTTATAAGTTTTAAGTCTATTATTATATTGTGTTTAATTTTAAATTTTTAAGGATATCTATTTACATTATTTTCGTTCTTTGTCATTTTTTCATTTGATTCATCGTTATTCTATTATAGGTGTTTTAGAGTTTTTATAAATTTTTTAGAATATTTAATTATATGGTTTAATTTTTATAATGTCTAAGATACTTCTTTACATTAATTTTCTTTCTTTTGTCATTTTTTTTCATTTATTAAATGACGTTATTTCTATTATATGTGTTTAGATTTTATAATGTTTTAAGGCTATCTAATTTTACCTTATAATGTTTTTCTTGTCATTGTTTTCATTTCTTATCCGCTTATTCTATTATAGTGTTTATATATCTTATTACTTTACCATTAAGTATCTTTTTAGATTTCTTTTCTTTTTGTCATTATTTTTCATTTATTAATCGTGCTATCTATTATATGTTTTTAGATTTTATATTTTTAAGTATATTTCTTTGGACATTATATTAATCTTTCTTTCTTTGGTCTTTTTTCATTTATTAATCGTTATATCATATTAATATTGTGTTTAGATTTATTTATAATTTTTAAGTATATCTTATTTACATTATATGTCCCGTTCTTTTGTCATTTTTTTTCATATTTATTAATCGTTATTCTATTTAATAGTGTGGTTTAAGAATTTTATAATTTTTAAGTATATCTTATTTACATATATTTCCTTCTATTGTTCATTTTTTTTCATTTATTAATCGTTATTCTATGTGCTATGTGTTTAGATTGTTTATAATTTTTAAAATAAGTCTTATTACATTATAATTTTTTTTCTTTGTCATTTTTTTCATTCATTATTATCGTTATTCTATTTGTATGTGTTTAGATTTTTATAATTTTTAAGGATATCTTGTAATTCGTAGCATTATAATCGTTCTTGTCTTTGTCATTGTTTTCATTTATTTAATCGTTATTCTATTATATGTGTTTACAGTATTTTTATAATTTTAAGGATATTCTTATTTACATTACTATTCTTTCTTGTCCTTTTTTTTCATTTATTAATCGTTATTCTATTATATGTGTTTAGATTTTTATATATGTGTCCTAAGTAATATCTTATTACATTATATTTCTTGCTTTGTCATTTTTTTGAATTTAATCGTTATTCGTATTATAGGTGTTTTAGATTTTTATAACTTTTTTAAGGATTCTATTTACATTATATTTCGTTCTCTTTGTCTTTTTTTCAGTTATTATATCGTTATTTTCTATTATATGGTTGTTTAGATTTTTATAATTTTTAAGGATATCTTATTTTACATTAGAATTCCTTTCTCACTTTAGTCGTTTTTTTTCATATTTATTAATCGTGTTATTCTATTATATGTGTTTAGATTATTTTATAATTTTTAAGGATATCTTATTTACATTATATTTCTTTCTTTGTCATTTTTTTCATTATTAATCGTTATTCTATTATATGTGTTTAGATTTTTATAATTTTTAAGTATATCTTATTTACATTATATCTCTCTTTCTTTGTCATTTTTTTCATTTAATTAATCGTTAGTTCTATTATATGTGTTTAGATTTTTATAATTTTTAAGTAATATCTAATTTACACTTATAATACTTTCTTTGTCATTTTTTTCATTTATTAATCGTTATGTATTCTATTAGATGTGTTTTTAGATTTTTATAATTTTTAAAGTATATCCTTATTTACATTATAATTTCTTTCTTTGGTCATTTTTTCATTTATTATCGTTATTCTATTATATGTGTTTAGATTTTTTATAATTTTTAAGTATATCTTATTTACATTAATATTCTTTCTTTGTCCATTTTTTTTCATTTATTAATCGTTATTCTATTATATGTGTTTAGATTTTTATAATTTTTAATATATCTTATTTACAATTATATCTTTCTTCTTGGTCATTTTTTCATTTATTAATCGTTTTCTATTATATATGTGTTTAGATTTTTATAATTTTTAAATGGTATATCTTATTCTGTTACATTATATTCCTTTTTCAATCTTGTCATATTTTTTTTCATTTATTAATCGTTATTCTATATACTATGTGTTTGATTTTTATAATTTTTAAGGATATATATTTACATTATATTTCCTTTCTTTGTCATTTTTTTCATTTATTTAATCGGTTATTCTATTATATGTGTTTTAGATTTGTTATAATTTTTAAGTATATCTTATTTACATTATATTTCTTTCTTTGTCATTTTTTTCATTACTTATTAATCGTTATCGGTATTATATGTGTTTAGATTTTTATAATTTTTAAGGCATATCTTATTTACATTATATTTCTTTCTTTGTCATTATTTTTCATTTATTAATCTGTTATTCTATTATATGTGTTTAGATTTTTTATAAGTTTTTAAAGGGATATCTTATTTACATTAGTATCTTCTTTCAGCTTTTGTCATTTTTTTTCATTTATTAAATCGCTTTGGATGTTCTATTATATAGTGTTTGATGATTTTATATAATTTTTAAGGATATCTAATTTACATTATATTTTTTTCTTTTGTTCCATTTTGTTTCATTTATTAATCGTTATTCTATTATATGTGTTTAGATTTTTATAATTTTTATAGGATATCTTATTTTACATTATACTTCGTTTTTCTTTGTCATTTTTTTCATTTTATTAATCGTTATTCTATTATATGTGATTAGATTTTTATAATTTTTTAAGTATATCTTATTTACATTATAATTTCTTTTCTTTGTCATTTTTTGTTTTCCAATTTATTAATCGTTAATTCTATTATATGTGTTTAGATTTTTATAATGTTTTAAGATATCTTATTTACATTATATTTCTTTCTTTGTCATTTTTTTCATTTATTAATCGTCTTATTCTATTATACTGTGTTTAGATTTTTATAATTTTTAAGATATCTTATTTACATTAGATTTCTTTTTTCTTTGTCAATTTTTTCATTTATTAACGTTATTCTAGTATATGTGTTTAGATTTTTATAATTTTTAAGAATAATCTTATTTACATTATATTTCGTTTCTTTGTCATTTTTTTTCATTTATTAAGCGTTATTCTATTATATGTGTTTAGATTTTTATAATTGTTTAAGGATATCTTATTTACATTATATTCTTTCTTCCTTCTTTGTCATTTTTTTTCATTTATTTAATCGTTTATTCTATTATACGTGGTTTAATGATTTTTTATAATTTTTAAGGATATCTTGTCTTTACATTAATATTCTTTCTTTGTCATTTTTTTTCATTTATTGAAATCGTTATTACTATTATATGTGTTTAGATTTTTTATAATTTTTAAGGATATCTTATTACATTAGATTTCTGTTCTTTGTCATTTTTTTTCATTTATTAATCGTTTATTCTATTATATGTGTTTTAGGATTTTTATAATTTTTTAAGGATAGTACTAATTTACATTATATTTTTTTCTTTGTCATTTTTTTTCAGTTATTAATCGTTTTGTTATTCTATTAATATGTGTTTAGCTTATGTTATAATTTTTAAGGATATCTTATTTACATTATATTTCATTTCTTTGTCATTTTTTTCATTATTAATCGTTATTCTATTATATGTGTTTAGAGATTTTTAATAATTTTTAAGGATATCTTTATTTACATTTATAATTTCTTTCTTTGTCATTTTTTTCATTTATTAATCGTTATTCTATTATATGTGTTTAGATTTTTATAATTTTTAAGTATATCTTATTTACATATATATTCTTTCTTTGTCATATTTTTTTTCATATTATTAATCGTTATTCTATTATATGTGTTTAGATTTTATAATTTTTAAGGAATATCTTATGTTACATTATATTTCTTTCTCTTGTCAGTTTTTTTCATTTTAATTAAATCGTTATTCTATGTATATGTGTTATAGATTTTTATAATTATTTTAAGGATATCTTTGATTTACATTATATTTCTTTCACACGTTTGTCATTTTTTTCATTTATTAATCATGTTATTCTATTATATGTGTGTTTAGATTTTTATAATTTTTAAGGATATCTTATTTTATCAGATTCGATATTTCTTTCTTGTCATTTTTTTCATTTATTATCGTTATTCTATTATAGTGTTGTTTAGATTTTTATAATTTTGTTGAAGGAATGTACTATCTTATTTACATTATTAATTCGTTTCTTGTGGTCATTTTTTTCATTTAGTTGAATCGTTATTCTATTATATGTGTTTAGATTTTTATAATTTTTAAGTATATCGTATTGTACATTATATTTCTTTCTTTGTCATTTTTTTCATTTATTAATCGGTTAAGTTCTATTATATGTGTTTAGATGTTTTATAATTTTTTAAGGATATCTTATTTACATTATATTTCTTGTCTTGTGTGTCACAGTTTTTTTTCATTTATTAATCGTTATTCTATTATACAGTTTAGGTTTGTTATAATTTTTTAAAGTATATCTTTATTTACATTATATTCTGTTCTTTGTCATTTTTTTTTTTCATTTATTAATCGTTATGTCTATTATATGTGTTTAGATTTTTAAATTTTTAAGTATAATCTTATTTACATTATATTTCCTTCTTCTTTGTCATTTTTTTCATTTATTAAGTCGTTTAATTTCTATTATATGTGTTTAGATTTTTATAATTTTTAAGGATATTTCTTATTTACATTTAGATTTCTTTTCTTTGTCCATTTTTTTCATTGTTATTAATCGTTATTCTATTATATGTGTTTAGATTTTTATTAATTTTTAAGGATATCTAAATTACATTATATTTCTTTCTTTGTCATTTTTTTTCATTTATTAATCGTTATTCTATTATAATGTGTTTTAGATTTTTTATATTTTTAAGGATAATAAACTTATTTACATTATATTTCTTTCTTTGTCATTTTTTTTCATTTATTAATCGTTATTCTATTATATGTGTTTAGATTTTTATAATATTTTTAATGTAGATAATCTTATTTACATTATAGTTTCTTTCTTTGTCATTTTTTTCATTTTTATTAATCGTTATCTATTATATGTGTTTAGAATTTTTATAATTTTTAAGTATATCTTATTTACATTATATTTCTTTCTTTGTTCATTTTTTTTCATTTATTAAGTGTTATTCTATTATATGTGTTAGATTTTATATAATTTTTAATAGATCTTATTTACATTATATTCTTTCTTTGTCATTTTTTCATTTATTAATCGTATTCTATTATAATGCGCATTAGATTTATTTATAATTTTTAAGTATATCTTATTTACATTAGATTTCTTCTTTGTCATTTTTTTCATTTATTAATCGTTATTCTATTATCATGTGTTAGATTTTATAATTTTTAAGGATATCTAATTTACATTATATTTTCTTTCTGTTGTCATGTTTTTTCATTTATTAAAGCGTTATTCTATTATATGTGTTTAGATTTTATAAATTTTTAAGGAATAAGTCTTATTTACATTATATTTCTTTTTCTTTGTCATCTTTTTCATTATTAAATGTTATTCTATTAGAATTGTGTTTTAGATTTTTATAATTTTTACAGGAGATCTAATTGTACATTAATATTTTTTTCTTTTCTTTGTCATTTTTTTTTCATTTATTAATCCGTTATTCTATTATATGTGTTTAGATTTTTATAATTTTTAAGGATTCTTATTTAGTACATTATATTTCTTTCTTCTTTGTCATTTTTTTTCATTTATTCAATCGTTTATTCTATTATATGTGTTTAGATTTTTATAATTTTTAAGGCTATTCATCTTTATGTACATTATATTTCTTTCTTTGTACATTTTTTTCAGTTATTAATCGTTATTCTATTATATGTGTTTAGATTTTTATAATGTTTTAAGGATATCTTATTTACATTAGATTTCTTTCTTTGTACATTTTTTTTCATTTAGTTCACTAATCGTTTATTCTATTATATGTGTTTTAGATTTTTTTTATAATTTTTAAGAAGAGTAGTATCTTATTTACATATATATTTCGTTTCTTTCATTTGTTTTCATTAACTTGTATTAATCGTTATTCTATCAGTATACTGTGTTTAGATTTTTATAATTTTTAAGAATATCTTATTTTCATTATATTTCTTTCTTTTGTCATTTTTTTCTTTATTAATCGTTATTCTATTATATGTGTACTTAGATTTTTATAATTTTTAAGGATATCTTATTTACATTATATTTCTTTCTTTGTCATTTTTTTCATTTATTAATCGTTATTCTATTATATGTGGTTTTAGATTTTTATAATTTTTAAGAATATCTTATTTACATTATATTTCGTTCTTTCGTTGTCATTTTTTTCATTTAGTTAATCGTTTATTCTATATATGTGTTTAGATTTTTATAATTTTTAAGAAATTATCGTATTTACATTATATTTTTTTCTTTGTTCATTTTTTTCATTTATAATCGTTATATCTATTTATATGTGTTTAGATTTTTATAACATTTTTAAATGGATATCTTATTTACATTATATTCTTTCTTGTCATTTTTTCATTTATTAATCGTTATTCCTATTATAGATGTGTTTAGTATTTTTATAATTGTTTAAGAATATCTTATTTACATTAGTAATTTCTTTCTTTGGTCATTTTTTTTCATTTATTAATCGTTATTCTATTAATGTGGTTTATAATTTTTATAAGTTTTTAAGCGATATTCTTATTTACATTATATTTCTTTCTTTGTGCATTTTTTTCAATTTTTATTAATCGTTTATTGCTGATTATATTGTGTTTAGATTTTTATATATTTTAAGGTATATATCTTAATTAGATTTTCATTCTTTGTGGTCATTTTTTTCATTTATTAAATCTTTGTTATTCTATTATATGTATTTAGATTTTTATAATTTTTAAGGATATCTTATTTACATTATATGTTTTTTCTTTGTCATTTTTTTCATTTATTAATCGTTATTCTATTATATGTGTTTAGATTTTTATAATTTTTAAGGATATCTTATTGTACATTATATTTCTTTCTTTGTCATTTTTTTCATTTATTAATAATCGTTATTCTATTATATGTGTTTAGATTTTTATAATTTTTTTAAGGATATCTTAATTTACATTATTTTCTGTCTTTGTCATTTTTTTTCATTTATTAATCGTTATTATAGTATATGTGTTTAAGATTTTTATAATTTTTAAGGATATCTTATTTACATTATATTTCGTTCTTTGTCATTTTTTTCATTTATTAATCGTTATTCTATTATATGTGTTTAGATTTTTATAATTTTAAGAATAATCTTTTACTTTACATTATATTTTTTTCTTTGTCATTTTTTTCATTTATTAATCGTTTATTCTATTATATTGTGTTTAGATTTTTTAACTTTTTAAGTACTATCTTATTTACATTATATTTCTTTCTTTGTCCATTTTTTTTCATTTATTAATTCGTTATTCTATTATATGTGTTTAGATTTTTTTATAATTTTTAAGGATATCTTATTTACATTATATTTCGTTTCTTTGTCATTTTTTTCATTTATGAATCGTTATTCGATTATATGTGTTTAGATTTTTATAATTTTTTAAGAATATCTTATTTACATTATATTTCTTTTCTTTGTCATTTTTTTCATTTATTAATCGTTATTCTATTATATGTGTTTAGATTTTTATAATTTTTAAGTATATCTTATTTACATTATAATTCTTTCTTTGTTCAATTTTTCATTTATTAATCGTTATTCTATATTGTGTTTAGATTTTTATAATTTTTAAGGATATCTTATTTAAATTAGATTTTCTTTCTTTGTCATTTTTTTCATTTATTAATCGTTATTCTATTATATGTGGTTTAGATTTTTATAATTTTTAAGGATATCTTATTTACATTATATTGTTTTCTTTGTTCATTTTTCAATTTTATTAATCGTTATTCTATTATATGTGTTTAGATTTTTATATTTTTAAGAATTCTTATTTACATTATATTCTTTTTCTTTGTCATTTTTTTCATTTATTAATTCGTTATTCTATTATATGTGTTTAGATTTTTATAATTTTTAAGTATATCTTATTTACATTATATTTCTTTCGTGTTGTCATTGTTTTTTCATTATTAATCGTTATTCTATTATATGTGTTTAGATTTTTATAATTTTTAAGGATATCTTATTTACATTAATTTTATTTCTTTGTCATTTTTTTCATTTGATTTGTTTATTCTATTATGTGGGTTTAGATTTTTATAATATTTTTAAGAATATCTTATTTACATTATATTTCTTTCGTTGTCATTTTTTTCATTTATTAATCGTTATTCTATTATATGTGTTTTAGATTTTTATAATTTTTAATATATCTTATTTACATTATATTTCTTTCTTTGTCATTTTTTTCATTTATTAGAATGTTATTCTATTATATGGTGGTTGAGATTTTTAAAAAATAATTTTTAAGGATATCTTATTTACATTATATTTTTTTCTTTTGTCCATTTTTTCATTTATTAATCGTTATTCTATTATATGTGTTTAGATTTTTATAACTTTTTAAGGATATCTTGATTTACATTATACTTTGCCTGTCTTTGTCATTTTTTGTTCATTTATTAAATCGTTATTCTATTATAATGTGTTTAGATTTTTGATAACTTTTTAAGGATATCTTATGTTACATATATTTCTTTCTTTGTTGGTCTGTCATTTTTTTCATTTATTAATCGTTATTTCTATTATATGTGTTTTAGATTTTTATAATTTTTAAGGATATCTTATTTACATTATATTTCTTTCGTTTGTCAATTTTTTTCATTTATTAATCGTTATTCTATTATATGTGTTTAGATTTTTATAATTTTTTAAGGATAATCTTATCTTATTTACATTATATTTCGTTTCTTTGTCGTTTTTTTCATTTATTGAATCGTTATTCTATTATATGTGTTTTTGAGATTTATAATTTTTAAGTATATCTTATTGTTGTTTTACATTATATTCTTTCTTTGTCATTTTTTTTTCATTATTCTTAATCGTTTATTCTATTATATATGTTGTTTAAATTTATTTATAATTTTTAAGGATATCTTATTTAACATTATATTTCGTTCTTTGTCATTTTTTTCATTTATTAATCGTTATTCTATTATATGTGTTTAGGATTTGTTATAATTTTTTAAGAATATCTTATTTACATTATATTTCCTTTTCTTGTCTTTTGTCATTTTTTTTTCATTGTATAATCGTTATTCTATTAGAAGTGTGTTTCGATTTTTATAATTTTTTAGTATTCTTATTTACATTATAATTTTCCTTTCTTTGTGTCATTTTTTTCATTAGTTAATCGTTTATTCTCTATTATATGTGTTGTAGATTTTTATAATTTTTTAAGGATATCTTATTTTTACATTATATTTCGGTCTTTGTCGATTTTTTTTTTCATTTATTAATCGTTATTTCTATTATATGGTGTTTTAGATTTTTATAATTTTTAAGAATATCTTATTTACATTATATTTCGTGTTCTTTGTTCCTTTTTTTCATTTATTAATCGTTATTCTATTTATAATGTGTTTAGATTTTTATAATTTTTTGTAAGTATAATCTATTATTTACATTATAATTCTTTCTTTGTCCATTTTTTCATTTATTAATCGTTTAGTTTACTATTATTGGTTTGTAGATTTTTTATAATAGTTAAGAAGATCTTATTTACATTAGATTTCTTTCTTTGTCATTTTTTTTTCATTTATTAATCGTTATTCTATTGATATTGGTTGTTTAGATTTTTATATTTTTTAGAGATATCTTATTTACATTATATTTCTTTCTTTGTCATTTTTTTTTCCATTTATTAATCGTTTCTATTATGATGTGTTAGATTATCTTATATTTTTTTAAGGATATCTTATTTACATTATATTGTTCTTTCTTTGTCACGATTTTTTCATTTATTAATCGTTATTCTAATTAGTATGTGTGTTAGATTTTTAATAATTTTTTAAGGATATCTTATTTACATTTAATATTTTTATTTCTTTGTACATTTTTGTTTTCATTTATTAAATCGTTTTCGGATTTAATGTGTTTTTAGATTTTTATAATTTTTTAAGTATAATCTTATTTACATTATATTTCTTTCTTTTGTCATTTTTTTTTCATTTATTAATCGTTATTCTATTATATGTGTTTAGATTTTTATAATTTTTAAGGATGCGTTCTTATTACATTATATTTCTTATCTTTTGTCCCCCCATTTTTTCATTTATGTAATCGTTATTTGTCTATTAATATGTGTTTAGATTTTTTAAGAATTTTTAAGGATATCTTATTTACATTATATTTCGTTTCTTTGTCATTTTTTTTCATTTATTAACAATCGTTATTCTATTATAGGGTGTTTAGATTTTTATAATTTTGTAAGGATATCTTATTTTACATTTATATTTCTTTTCTTTGGGGTCTTTTTTTTTTCATTTATTAATCGTTTATTCTATTATATGTGTTTTAGATTTTTATAATTTTTTAAGGATATCTTATTTACATTATATGGTCGAGTCTTTGTCATTTTTTTTCATTTATTAATCGTTTATTCTATTATAGTGTGTTTTTAGATTTTTATAATTTTTTAAGGATATCTTATTTACATTATATTTCTTTTTCTTTGGTCATTTTTTCATTTATTAATCGTTATTCTATTATATGATCAATTTAGATTTTTATAATTTTTTAAGGATATCTTATTTACATTAGATTTTCTTTCTTTTGTCATTTTTTTTCATTTAGTTACTCGTTATTCTATTATATTGGTTTTAGATTTTTATAATTTTTAATATATCTTATTTACATTATATTTCCTTTCTTTGTCCAGTTTTTTGTTTTCATTTATTAATCGTTATTCTTATTATATGTGTTTAGTTTTTATAAATTTTTAAGGATAGCTGTATTTACATTAGATTTCTTTCTTTGGTCATTTTTTTCATTTAATTAATCGTTAGTCTATTATATTGTTTAGATTTTTATAATTTTTAAGGATATCTTATTTTACAGGAGATTTCTTTCTTTGTAATTTTTTTCATTTATTAATCGTGTATTCTATTATATGTGTTTTTTTTAGATTTTTAATAAATTTTTAAGGATATCTTATTTACATTATAATTTCGTTCTCTTTGTCATTTTTTTTCATTTATTAATCGTTATTCTATATATGTGTTTTAGAGTTTTATAATTTTTAAGAAATATCTTAATTTACAATTATATTCTTTCTTTTGTCATTTTTTTCATTATTAATTCGTTATTCTATTATATGTGTTTAGATTTTTATAATTTTTAAGTATATCTTATTTACTTATAATTCTTTTCTTTGTCATTTTTTCATTTATTAATCGTTATTCTATTATATGGTGGTTTTAATTTGTTATAATTTTTTTAAGGATATCTTATTTACATTATATTTCGTTCTTGTCATTTTTTTCATTTATTAATCGATTAATTTCCTTATTATATGTGTTTAGATTTTTATAATTTTTAAGGATATCTGTATTTGTGTGACATTATATTATTTCTTTCTTTGTCATTTTTTTCATTTATTAATCGTTATTCTATTATATGTGTTTAGATTTTTTATAATAATTTTTTAAGGATATCTTATTTATACATTATATTTTTTTCTTTGGTCATTTTTTTCATTTATTAATCGTTATTCTATTATATGGGTTTAGATTTTTATAATTTTTAAGGATATCTTATTTACATTATATTTTCGTTTCTTTGTCATTTTTTTCATTATTAATCGTTATTCTATTATATGTGTTTAGATTTTTTATAATTTTTAAGTATATCTTATTTACATTATATTTCTTTCTTTGTCATTTTTTTCATTTATTAATCGTTATTCTATTATATGTGTTAGATTTTTATAATTTTTAAGGATATCTTATTTACATTATATTTCTTGTTCTTGTCATTTTTTTTCATTTATTAATCGTTATTCTATTATATGTGTTTAGATTTTATAATTTTTAAGTAATCTTATTTACATTTATTTTCTTTCTTTGTCATTTTTTTCATTTATAATCGTTATTCTATTATATGTGTTTAGATTTTTATAATTTTAAGGATATCTTATTTACATTATATTTTTTTCTTTGTCATTTTTTTCATTTATTAATCGTTATTCTATTATATGTGTTTAGATTTTTATAATTTTTTAAGAATATCTATTTACATTATATTTTTTTCTTTGTCATTTTTTTTTTTTTTCATTTATAATCGTTATTCTATTATATGTGTTTAGATTTTTATAATTTTTAAGGATATCTTATTTACATTATATTTCGTTCTTTGTCATTTTTTTTCATTTATTATCGTTATTTCTATTATATGTGTTTAGATTTTTATAATTTTTAAGAATATCTTATTTACATTTATATTTCTTTCTTTGTCTTTTTTTTTCATTTATTAATCGTTATTCTATTATATGTGTTTAGATTTTTATAATTTTTAAGGATATCTTATTTACATTATATTCTTTCTTTGTCATTTTTTTTTCATTTATTAATCGTTATTCTATTATATGTGTTTAGATTTTATAATTTTTTTTTTTGTAAGATATCTTAGTTACATTATATTTCTTTCTTTGTCATTTTTTTTTTTTCATTTATTAATCGTTATTCTATTATAATGTGTTTAGATTTTATAATTTTTAAGTATATCTTATTTACATTATATTTCTTTCTTTGTCATTTTTTCATTTATTAATCGTTATTCTATTATATGTGTTTAGATTTTATAATTTTTAAGTATATCTTATTTACATTATAATTTCTTTCTTTGGTCATTTTTTTCATTTATTAATCGTTATTCTATTATATGTGTTTAGATTTTTATAATTTTTAAGGATATCTTATTTACATTATATTTTCGTGCTTTGTTGTGTCATTTTTTCATTTATTAATCGTTATTCTATTATATGTGTTTAGATTTTTATAATTTTTAAGTATTACTTATTACATTATATTTCTTTCTTTGTCATTTTTTTTCATTTATTAAATGTTATTCTATTATATGTGTTTAGATTTTTAATAATTTTTAAGTATATCTTTTTACATTATATTTTTTTCTTTGTCATTTTTTTCATTTATTAATCGTTATTCTATTCATATGTGTTTAGATTTTTAAATAATTTTTAAGGATATCTTATTTACATTATATTCTTTCTTTGTCATTTTTTTCATTTATTAATCGTTATTCTATTATGGTGTTTAGATTTTTATAATTTTTAAGAATATCTTATTTACATTATATTTCTTTTTTTGTCATTTTTTTCATTTATTAATCGTTATTCTATAGTATGTGTTTAGATTTTTATAATTTTTAAGGATATCTTATATTTTTAACATTATATTTTTTCTTTGTCATTTCTTTTTTTTCATTTATTAATCGTTATTCTATTTATTTGTGTTAGATTTTTATAATTTTTTAAGGATATCTTATTTACATTATATTTTGTCAATATTTCTTTGTCATTTTTTTTCATTTATTAATCGTTATTCTATGATATTGTGTTTTAGATTTTTATAAGTTTTTTTAAAGGCTATATCTTATTTACAGATTATATTTTCTTTCTTTGTCATTTTTTTTTCATTTATTAATCGTTATTCTTATTAATAGTGTTTTAGAATTTTTATAAATTTTATAAGGATTATCTTATTTACCATTATATTCTTTTCTTTCTTTGGGTCATTTTTTCATTTATTGAATCGTTATTCTATTATATGTGTTTAGATTTTTATAATTTTTAAGGATATCTATTTAACATTATATTTTCGTTCTTTGGTCATTTTTTTTCATTTATTAATCGTTATTCTATTATATGTGTTTAGATTTTTATAATTTTGGTAAGAATATCTTATTTACATTATATTTCTTTCTTTTGTCATTTTTGTTTTCATTTATTAATCGTTTTTATTACTAATTATAGTGGTGTTATAGAAAAATTTTTATAATTTTTAAGGAATAATCTAATTTTACACAATTATATTCTTTCTATTTTCTTTCTTTTGTTCATTTTTTTCATATTAATTAATCGTTAATTTCTACATTATAATGTGTTTAGATTTTTAGAAGATTTTTAAGGATATGCTTATTAACATTATAATTCTTGTAATCTTTCTTGATTCCCTTTGTTCATTGTCTTTGTCATTTTTTGTTCATTTAATTTAATCGTTGTTATTTTCTATTATATGTGTTTAGGGAAGTTTTTTATAATATTTTTAAAAGGATATCTTTATCTTATTTACATTTACATTATATTTCGTGTCTTTGGGTCACATTTTTTTTTGTTTTCATTTATTAATCGTTATTCTATTATATTGTTTTTAGATTGTCTTATAACTTTTTTTTTACGAATATCTTATTTTACATTATATTTCTTATTCTTCTTTGGTGGTGGTCATTTTTTCAAATTTATTTACGCGTTATTCTATTGTATATGTGTTTAGATTTTTTATAATTTTTTTAAGGAATATATTATTTACATTATATTCTTTCTTTTTATGTCCCCTTTGGGTTTGGTTGTCATTTTTTTTTTCAATTTATTAATCGTTATTTCCTATTATATTGTGTTTAGGATTTTTAAATAATTTTTTAAATAAAAGGATATCTTGTATTTACATTATAATTTCTCTTCTGTTTCGCTTTCTTCTTATTCTGTTTGTCATTTTTATTTTATCATTTATTAATCGTTATTTTCTATTATAGTGTGTTTAGATTTTAATAATTTTTAAAGAAGTAATCTTATTTACATTATATTTCTTTCTTTTGTCATTTTTTTCATTATTAAATGGTATTCTATTATCTGTGTTTTTAGGATTTTATAATTTTAAGGATCTCTATTTACATTATATCTGTTTTTTCTTTGTCCCCCATTTTTTTTTTCATTCAAAATTACATCGTTATTCTATTATGGTGTTTAGATTTTTTAATTTTTTAAGGATAGCCTTATTTACATTATATGCGTTCTTTGTCATTTTTTCATTTATTAATACGTTATCTATTATATTTTTAGAATTTTTTATAATTTTTAAGAATCTCTTATTTACCATTATAGTACTTCTTTGTATTGTTTTTCATTTATTAATCGTTATCTATATATGTGTTTAGTTTTATAATTTTTAAGGATATCTTATTTTTACATTAGATTTCTTTCTTTGTCATTTTTTTCATTTATTAAATTTAGTCGATTCTAATGTGTTTATATTTTTATAATTTTTTAAGGATCTCTAATTTACATTATATTTTTTCTTTGGTCCTTTTTTCATTTATTAATCGTTTATTCTATTATATGTTTTAGATTTTGATAATTGTTAAGTATATCTTATTTACATTAAATCTTTCTCTTGTCATTTTTTTTCATTTATTATCGTTATTCTTTAGATGTGTTTTTAGATTTTTATAATTTTTAAGGATATCTTTTTTACATTAGATTTTCTTTCTTTGTCATTTTTTTCATTTATACTCGTTATTCATTAGATGTGTTTAGATTTTT
>JARQAB010000346.1:0-5000 GCA_036172955.1 Meloidogyne arenaria
CCGGCAATCAAATTTCACCAGGCATTTTTTGGTTTAGAGTCTGTGACGATCCGATTAAAAATTGCCTCAGGCAAAGTAGACCAAAGTGCAATTGACCAAGTGTCGTAGGGTTCAGGCAGGGGTCCCCCAGGCAATCAAATTTCACCAGGCATTTTTGGTTTAGAGTCTGTGACGATCCGATTAAAAATTGCCTCAGGCAAAGTAGACCAAAGTGCAATTGACCAAGTGTCGTAGGGTTCAGGCAATAGGGTTCCCCCAGGCAATCAAAAATAAGCAGGGAATTTTTGTTTAGAGTCTGTGACGATCCGATTAAAAATTGCCTCAGGCAAAGTAGACCAAAGTGCAATTGACCAAGTGTCGTAGGGTTCAGGCAATAGGGTTCCCCCAGGCAATCAATTTCACCAGGCATTTTTGGTTTAGAGTCTGTGACGATCCGATTAAAAATTGCCTCAGGCAAAGTAGACCAAAGTGCAATTGACCAAGTGTCGTAGGGTTCAGGCAATAGGGTTCCCCCAGGCAATCAATTTTCTACGGGTTTTGTTGGTTTAGAGTCTGTGACGATCCGATTAAAAATTGCCTCAGGCAAAGTAGACCAAAGTGCAATTGACCAAGTGTCGTAGGGTTCAGGCAATAGGGTTCCCCCAGGCAATCAAATTTCACCAGGCATTTTTGGTTTAGAGTCTGTGACGATCCGATTAAAAATTGCCTCAGGCAAAGTAGACCAAAGTGCAATTGACCAAGTGTCGTAGGGTTCAGGCAGGGTTCCCCCAGGCAATCAAATTTCACCAGGCATTTTTGGTTTAGAGTCTGTGACGATCCGATTAAAAATTGCCTCAGGCAAAGTAGACCAAAGTGCAATTGACCAAGTGTCGTAGGGTTCAGGCAGGGTTCCCCCAGGCAATCAAATTTCACCAGGCATTTTTGGTTTAGAGTCTGTGACGATCCGATTAAAAATTGCCTCAGGCAAAGTAGACCAAAGTGCAATTGACCAAGTGTCGTAGGGTTCAGGCAATAGGGTTCCCCCAGGCAATCAAATTTCACCAGGCATTTTTGGTTTAGAGTCTGTGACGATCCGATTAAAAATTGCCTCAGGCAAAGTAGACCAAAGTGCAATTGACCAAGTGTCGTAGGGTTCAGGCAATAGGGTTCCCCCAGGCAATCAAATTTCACCAGGCATTTTTGGTTTAGAGTCTGTGACGATC
This sequence comes from Meloidogyne arenaria, assembly GCA_036172955.1. Lineage (NCBI taxonomy): Eukaryota > Metazoa > Nematoda > Chromadorea > Rhabditida > Meloidogynidae > Meloidogyne > Meloidogyne arenaria. Next base: position 1,203 of record JARQAB010000346.1, read on the forward strand.
CGATTAAAAATTGCCTCAGGCAAAGTAGACCAAAGTGCAATTGACCAAGTGTCGTAGGGTTCAGGCAATAGGGTTCCCCCAGGCAATTTCAGGCAATTTCATCTTTAAAAAAGAATTTTCCAGGCTAAGTTGACTAAGGAAGCCCAGCGTAGAAGCCAACTACAATATTTAAAAAAAAATTAAATATGTTTTTGATAGTCTCATTTGTTTTCATTGACTCAAGTTTTTGCCAAATCATTAAAAAAAGATTACGACACTCCCGATTCCCAGGACGTCTCCGTTCCAAGTACTAAGGAAGCCCAGCGTTGCTTAACTTGCCAGATCGGACGGGATGGCGTGCTTTCAACGCGGTATGGTCGTAATCAATGGGTTGTCAATTTCTTAATATTTAAAACAAATTTCGCTGAGGCAAAGTGGGCGTGGCTTTTCGATGTTCGCTGTTCGCGGGAATGGTTTAAAGGAAAACTCAAATTGGGCTAATCTAGAAACTCGTGGAGAGAAATAATAGGATTAAAAAATTTTTTGAAAAATTTAAAGTTTATTATTATAATAAGCTTTGTTTTTTGAAGAATAAAGTTTATTGTTATTTATTTTTTAAAACTTTTAAAGTTTATAAAATTAAACTTATAACAATAAACTTCTAACAATCCTTTATTGACTCTCGCTGCAAAATTAATTTGGCTTCTGGCAATTGTCAGGAATTTAGCCGATTATAACTTTTGTGAATTTATAATTATAATTAATTATTGACATTCTTTTGCAAAGGATATTTAGTATGTTATCAGCTGTCATTAATTTTTAATTTTCGACTTTTATTTCGGGATTTTGAATTCTAAAATTATCAATGTAATCATTATTAATGACAGCTTAATTACCAGCAGTCTCGGTAATTCAAGCTTTGCTAAATACCTAAATAAAAGATATCTGGTTGATCCTGCCTGAACTGATGTGTTTATTTCAAAGATTAAGCCATGCATGTATAAGTTTAATCGTTTATCGAGAAACCGCGAACGGCTCATTAGAATGGCCATTATTTACTTGATCTTGATTGTCTAAATGGATAACTGTGGAAAAGCTAGAGCTAATACATGCACTAAAGCTTTGTCCTTACGGAAAAGCGCATTTATTAGAACAAAACCACGCGGCTTCGGCTGCTTCTTGTTGACTCAGAATAACTTAGCTGACCGCATGGCCTTGTGCCGGCGGCGTGTCTTTCAAGCGTCCACTTTATCAACTTGACGGGAGCATAATCGACTCCCGTGGTGGTGACGGATAACGGAGGATCAGGGTTCGACTCCGGAGAAGGGGCCTGAGAAATGGCCACTACGTCTAAGGATGGCAGCAGGCGCGCAAATTACCCACTCTCGGCTCCAGGAGGTAGTGACGAGAAATAACGAGACTGTTCTCTTTGAGGCCGGTCATCGGAATGGGTACAATTTAAACCCTTTAACGAGTATCAAGCAGAGGGCAAGTCTGGTGCCAGCAGCCGCGGTAATTCCAGCTCTGCAAATACATAGAATTATTGCTGCGGTTAGAAAGCTCATAGTTGGATTCGTATCGATACCTTGGAACCCTTCGGGTGTCTCTAGGTGTTATCGATTTATCGTAATGTTCGGTTTTGAGTCCTTAACAGGATTCTTAACAGGCATTGCAAGTTTACTTTGAACAAATCAGAGTGCTTCAAACAGGCGTTTTCGCTTGAATGATCGTGCATGGAATAATAGAAAATGATTTCGGTTCAGTTTTATTGGTTTTACGGACTGAGATAATGGTTAACAGAGACAAACGGGGGCATTTGTATGGTCCCGTGAGAGGTGAAATTCTTGGACCGTGGCCAGACAAACTACAGCGAAAGCATTTGCCAAGAATGTTTTTATTAATCAAGAACGAAAGTCAGAGGTTCGAAGGCGATCAGATACCGCCCTAGTTCTGACCGTAAACGATGCCAACTAGCGATCCGCCGATGGAAATTATATTGCCTTGGTGGGGAGCTTCCCGGAAACGAAAGTCTTCCGGTTCCGGGGGAAGTATGGTTGCAAAGCTGAAACTTAAAGGAATTGACGGAAGGGCACCACCAGGAGTGGAGCCTGCGGCTTAATTTGACTCAACACGGGGAAACTCACCCGGCCCGGACACTGTGAGGATTGACAGATTGATAGCTTTTTCATGATTCAGTGGATGGTGGTGCATGGCCGTTCTTAGTTCGTGGAGTGATTTGTCTGGTTTATTCCGATAACGAGCGAGACTCTAACCTACTAAATAGTTGGTACATACTCTTAGTGTATACAGCTTCTTAGAGGGATTTGCGGCGTTCAGCCGAAAGAAATTGAGCAATAACAGGTCTGTGATGCCCTTAGATGTCCGGGGCTGCACGCGCGCTACACTGGCAAAATCAACGTGCTTGTCCTACCCTGAAAGGGGCGGGTAAACCATTGAAAATTTGCCGTGATTGGGATCGGAAATTGCAATTATTTTCCGTGAACGAGGAATTCCAAGTAAGTGCGAGTCATCAGCTCGCGTTGATTACGTCCCTGCCCTTTGTACACACCGCCCGTCGCTGCCCGGGACTGAGCCATTTCGAGAAATTTGGGGACCGTTGATTTAATTTTTCTAAATTACTTTGATGGAAACCAATTTAATCGCAGTGGCTTGAACCGGGCAAAAGTCGTAACAAGGTAGCTGTAGGTGAACCTGCTGCTGGATCATTACTTTATGTGATGTTCAAATTTGAATTCGCAATGAAATGATCGTTGTGAAACGGCTGTCGCTGGTGTCTAAGTGTTGCTGATACGGTTGTGAACGTCCGTGGCTGTATATGTGGTGACATGTTAGGACTCTAATGAGTTTAAGACCTAATGAGCCTCTTAAGTGAGGCCGCCAGCAACCTTTTTTTTCTCTACATTTTAAAAAAAAAACTAAAATTCTACCCTTATCGGTGGATCACTAGGCTCGTGGATCGATGAAGAACGCAGCAAACTGCGATAATTATTGCGAACTGCAGAAGTATTGAGCACAAAAGTTTTGAACGCAAATGGCCGCATTGAGGTCAAACTCTTTGCAACGTCTGGTTCAGGGTCATTTTCTCTTATAGCGGAAGCTTTAATTTCTATAATGATGTTGTTGCTTTATATTTTAAAAGGATTTTGTTTATTCATGTATTAAATCTAACTGTGAAAATCAAACAATTTTGACCTGAACTCAGTCGAGAGCACCCGCTGAACTTAAGCATATCAGTAAGCGGAGGAAAAGAAACTAAATAGGATTCCCCCAGTAACGGCGAGTGAAAAGGGAAAAGTCCATCGCTAAATCGTTTTGCCTCAGGCATTATGAGGTGTAGCGTATAAGTCGTAAACTTTGATCTTTTGTCTCAAACAAGTCCCCTTGATAGAGGTTCCACAGAAGGTGCAAGTCCTGTACGTTGAGATAATTGATCGATATTTGCGTGCTTTAGAGTCGGGTTGTTTGGGATCGCAGCCCAAAGTCGGTGGTAAACTTCATCTAAGACTTAATATTGCCACGAGACCGATAGCAAACAAGTACTGTGAAGGAAAGTTGCAAAGCACTTTGAAGAGAGAGTTAAAGAGGACGTGAAACCGGTAAGGTGGAAACGGATAGAGTCGGCGTATCATTCAATTATTCAGTTACATTATTTTTATGTTGTGACCTCTGAGCTCCAGATTGGGACAGAGGGAATCAGCATAATTTTTTGTGGTGCATTTACTTGATTGGTGCTTGGGGATGTTTGAGGCAGATTTGTTTCCGTCGTTTTGAGGCCAGCTTGCTGGTACCCAAACGGTG
>JARQAB010000346.1:10000-12500 GCA_036172955.1 Meloidogyne arenaria
ATCATTATTAATGACAGCTTAATTACCAGCAGTCTCGGTAATTCAAGCTTTGCTAAATACCTAAATAAAAGATATCTGGTTGATCCTGCCTGAACTGATGTGTTTATTTCAAAGATTAAGCCATGCATGTATAAGTTTAATCGTTTATCGAGAAACCGCGAACGGCTCATTAGAATGGCCATTATTTACTTGATCTTGATTGTCTAAATGGATAACTGTGGAAAAGCTAGAGCTAATACATGCACTAAAGCTTTGTCCTTACGGAAAAGCGCATTTATTAGAACAAAACCACGCGGCTTCGGCTGCTTCTTGTTGACTCAGAATAACTTAGCTGACCGCATGGCCTTGTGCCGGCGGCGTGTCTTTCAAGCGTCCACTTTATCAACTTGACGGGAGCATAATCGACTCCCGTGGTGGTGACGGATAACGGAGGATCAGGGTTCGACTCCGGAGAAGGGGCCTGAGAAATGGCCACTACGTCTAAGGATGGCAGCAGGCGCGCAAATTACCCACTCTCGGCTCCAGGAGGTAGTGACGAGAAATAACGAGACTGTTCTCTTTGAGGCCGGTCATCGGAATGGGTACAATTTAAATCCTTTAACGAGTATCAAGCAGAGGGCAAGTCTGGTGCCAGCAGCCGCGGTAATTCCAGCTCTGCAAATACATAGAATTATTGCTGCGGTTAGAAAGCTCATAGTTGGATTCGTATCGATACCTTGGAACCCTTCGGGTGTCTCTAGGTGTTATCGATTTATCGTAATGTTCGGTTTTGAGTCCTTAACAGGATTCTTAACAGGCATTGCAAGTTTACTTTGAACAAATCAGAGTGCTTCAAACAGGCGTTTTCGCTTGAATGATCGTGCATGGAATAATAGAAAATGATTTCGGTTCAGTTTTATTGGTTTTACGGACTGAGATAATGGTTAACAGAGACAAACGGGGGCATTTGTATGGTCCCGTGAGAGGTGAAATTCTTGGACCGTGGCCAGACAAACTACAGCGAAAGCATTTGCCAAGAATGTTTTTATTAATCAAGAACGAAAGTCAGAGGTTCGAAGGCGATCAGATACCGCCCTAGTTCTGACCGTAAACGATGCCAACTAGCGATCCGCCGATGGAAATTATATTGCCTTGGTGGGGAGTTTCCCGGAAACGAAAGTCTTCCGGTTCCGGGGGAAGTATGGTTGCAAAGCTGAAACTTAAAGGAATTGACGGAAGGGCACCACCAGGAGTGGAGCCTGCGGCTTAATTTGACTCAACACGGGGAAACTCACCCGGCCCGGACACTGTGAGGATTGACAGATTGATAGCTTTTTCATGATTCAGTGGTTCAGTGCATGATTCAGTGCATTTTCATGATTCAGTGCATGGCCGTTCTTAGTTCGTGGAGTGATTTGTCTGGTTTATTCCGATAACGAGCGAGACTCTAACCTACTAAATAGTTGGTACATACTCTTAGTGTATACAGCTTCTTAGAGGGATTTGCGGCGTTCAGCCGAAAGAAATTGAGCAATAACAGGTCTGTGATGCCCTTAGATGTCCGGGGCTGCACGCGCGCTACACTGGCAAAATCAACGTGCTTGTCCTACCCTGAAAGGGGCGGGTAAACCATTGAAAATTTGCCGTGATTGGGATCGGAAATTGCAATTATTTTCCGTGAACGAGGAATTCCAAGTAAGTGCGAGTCATCAGCTCGCGTTGATTACGTCCCTGCCCTTTGTACACACCGCCCGTCGCTGCCCGGGACTGAGCCATTTCGAGAAATTTGGGGACCGTTGATTTAATTTTTCTAAATTACTTTGATGGAAACCAATTTAATCGCAGTGGCTTGAACCGGGCAAAAGTCGTAACAAGGTAGCTGTAGGTGAACCTGCTGCTGGATCATTACTTTATGTGATGTTCAAATTTGAATTCGCAATGAAATGATCGTTGTGAAACGGCTGTCGCTGGTGTCTAAGTGTTGCTGATACGGTTGTGAACGTCCGTGGCTGTATATGTGGTGACATGTTAGGACTCTAATGAGTTTAAGACCTAATGAGCCTCTTAAGTGAGGCCGCCAGCAACCTTTTTTTTCTCTACATTTTAAAAAAAAAACTAAAATTCTACCCTTATCGGTGGATCACTAGGCTCGTGGATCGATGAAGAACGCAGCAAACTGCGATAATTATTGCGAACTGCAGAAGTATTGAGCACAAAAGTTTTGAACGCAAATGGCCGCATTGAGGTCAAACTCTTTGCAACGTCTGGTTCAGGGTCATTTTCTCTTATAGCGGAAGCTTTAATTTCTATAATGATGTTGTTGCTTTATATTTAAAAGGATTTTTGTTTATTCATGTATTAAATCTAACTGTGAAAATCAAACAATTTTGACCTGAACTCAGTCGAGAGCACCCGCTGAACTTAAGCATATCAGTAAGCGGAGGAAAAGAAACTAAATAGGATTCCCCCAGTAACGGCGAGTGAAAAGGGAAAAGTCCATCGCTAAATCGTTTTGCCTCAG
>JARQAB010000346.1:17500-21653 GCA_036172955.1 Meloidogyne arenaria
CAATCAAATTTCACCAGGCATTTTTGTTTAGAGTCTGTGACGATCCGATTAAAAATTGCCTCAGGCAAGTAGACCAAAGTGCAATTGACCAAGTGTCGTAGGGTTCAGTCAATAGGGTTCCCCCAGGCAATCAATTTCACCAGGCATTTTTGGTTTAGAGTCTGTGACGATCCGATTAAAAATTGCCTCAGGCAAAGTAGACCAAAGTGCAATTGACCAAGTGTCGTAGGGTTCAGGCAGGGTTCCCCCAGGCAATCAAATTTCACCAGGCATTTTTGGTTTAGAGTCTGTGACGATCCGATTAAAAATTGCCTCAGGCAAAGTAGACCAAAGTGCAATTGACCAAGTGTCGTAGGGTTCAGGCAATAGGGTTCCCCCAGGCAATCAAATTTCACCAGGCATTTTTGGTTTAGAGTCTGTGACGATCCGATTAAAAATTGCCTCAGGCAAAGTAGACCAAAGTGCAATTGACCAAGTGTCGTAGGGTTCAGGCAATAGGGTTCCCCCAGGCAATCAAATTTCACCAGGCATTTTTGGTTTAGAGTCTGTGACGATCCGATTAAAAATTGCCTCAGGCAAAGTAGACCAAAGTGCAATTGACCAAGTGTCGTAGGGTTCAGGCAATAGGGTTCCCCCAGGCAATTTCAGGCAATTTCATCTTTAAAAAAGAATTTTCCAGGCTAAGTTGACTAAGGAAGCCCAGCGTAGAAGCCAACTACAATATTTAAAAAAAAATTAAATATGTTTTTGATAGTCTCATTTGTTTTCATTGACTCAAGTTTTTGCCAAATCATTAAAAAAGATTACGACACTCCCGATTCCCAGGACGTCTCCGTTCCAAGTACTAAGGAAGCCCAGCGTTGCTTAACTTGCCAGATCGGACGGGATGGCGTGCTTTCAACGCGGTATGGTCGTAATCAATGGGTTGTCAATTTCTTAATATTTAAAACAAATTTCGCTGAGGCAAAGTGGGCGTGGCTTTTCGATGTTCGCTGTTCGCGGGAATGGTTTAAAGGAAAACTCAAATTGGGCTAATCTAGAAACTCGTGGAGAGAAATAATAGGATTAAAAAATTTTTTGAAAAATTTAAAGTTTATTATTATAATAAGCTTTGTTTTTTGAAGAATAAAGTTTATTGTTATTTATTTTTTAAAACTTTTAAAGTTTATAAAATTAAACTTATAACAATAAACTTCTAACAATCCTTTATTGACTCTCGCTGCAAAATTAATTGGCTTCTGGCAATTGTCAGGAATTTAGCCGATTATAACTTTTGTGAATTTATAATTATAATTAATTATTGACATTCTTTTGCAAAGGATATTTAGTATGTTATCAGCTGTCATTAATTTTTAATTTTCGACTTTTATTTCGGGATTTTGAATTCTAAAATTATCAATGTAATCATTATTAATGACAGCTTAATACCAGCAGTCTCGGTAATTCAAGCTTTGCTAAATACCTAAATAAAAGATATCTGGTTGATCCTGCCTGAACTGATGTGTTATTTCAAAGATTAAGCCATGCATGTATAAGTTTAATCGTTTATCGAGAAACCGCGAACGGCTCATTAGAATGGCCATTATTTACTTGATCTTGATTGTCTAAATGGATAACTGTGGAAAAGCTAGAGCTAATACATGCACTAAGCTTTGTCCTTACGGAAAAGCGCATTTATTAGAACAAAACCACGCGGCTTCGGCTGCTTCTTGTTGACTCAGAATAACTTAGCTGACCGCATGGCCTTGTGCCGGCGGCGTGTCTTTCAAGCGTCCACTTTATCAACTTGACGGGAGCATAATCGACTCCCGTGGTGGTGACGGATAACGGAGGATCAGGGTTCGACTCCGGAGAAGGGGCCTGAGAAATGGCCACTACGTCTAAGGATGGCAGCAGGCGCGCAATTACCCACTCTCGGCTCCAGGAGGTAGTGACGAGAAATAACGAGACTGTTCTCTTTGAGGCCGGTCATCGGAATGGGTACAATTTAAACCCTTTAAACGAGTATCAAGCAGAGGGCAAGTCTGGTGCCAGCAGCCGCGGTAATTCCAGCTCTGCAAATACATAGAATTATTGCTGCGGTTAGAAAGCTCATAGTTGGATTCGTATCGATACCTTGGAACCCTTCGGTGTCTCTAGTGTTATCGATTTATCGTAATGTTCGTTTTGAGTCCTTAACAGGATTCTAACAGGCATTGCAAGTTTACTTTGAACAAATCAGAGTGCTTCAAACAGGCGTTTTCGCTTGAATGATCGTGCATGGAATAATAGAAAATGATTTCGGTTCAGTTTTATTGGTTTTACGGACTGAGATAATGGTTAACAGAGACAAACGGGGGCATTTGTATGGTCCCGTGAGAGGTGAAATTCTTGGACCGTGGCCAGACAAACTACAGCGAAAGCATTTGCCAAGAATGTTTTTATTAATCAAGAACGAAAGTCAGAGGTTCGAAGGCGATCAGATACCGCCCTAGTTCTGACCGTAAACGATGCCAACTAGCGATCCGCCGATGGAAATTATATTGCCTTGGTGGGGAGCTTCCCGGAAACGAAAGTCTTCCGGTTCCGGGGAAGTATGGTTGCAAAGCTGAAACTTAAAGGAATTGACGGAAGGGCACCACCAGGAGTGGAGCCTGCGGCTTAATTTGACTCAACACGGGAAACTCACCCGGCCGGACACTGTGAGGATTGACAGATTGATAGCTTTTTCATGATTCTCAGTGGATGGTGGTGCATGGCCGTTCTTAGTTCGTGGAGTGATTTGTCTGGTTTATTCCGATAACGAGCGAGACTCTAACCTACTAAATAGTTGGTACATACTCTTAGTGTATACAGCTTCTTAGAGGGATTTGCGGCGTTCAGCCGAAAGAAATTGAGCAATAACAGGTCTGTGATGCCCTTAGATGTCCGGGGCTGCACGCGCGCTACACTGGCAAAATCAACGTGCTTGTCCTACCCTGAAAGGGGCGGGTAAACCATTGAAAATTTGCCGTGATTGGGATCGGAAATTGCAATTATTTTCCGTGAACGAGGAATTCCAAGTAAGTGCGAGTCATCAGCTCGCGTTGATTACGTCCCTGCCCTTTGTACACACCGCCCGTCGCTGCCCGGGACTGAGCCATTTCGAGAAATTTGGGGACCGTTGATTTAATTTTTCTAAATTACTTTGATGGAAACCAATTTAATCGCAGTGGCTTGAACCGGGCAAAAGTCGTAACAAGGTAGCTGTAGGTGAACCTGCTGCTGGATCATTACTTTATGTGATGTTCAAATTTGAATTCGCAATGAAATGATCGTTGTGAAACGGCTGTCGCTGGTGTCTAAGTGTTGCTGATACGGTTGTGAACGTCCGTGGCTGTATATGTGGTGACATGTTAGGACTCTAATGAGTTTAAGACCTAATGAGCCTCTTAAGTGAGGCCGCCAGCAACCTTTTTTTTCTCTACATTTTAAAAAAAAAACTAAAATTCTACCCTTATCGGTGGATCACTAGGCTCGTGGATCGATGAAGAACGCAGCAAACTGCGATAATTATTGCGAACTGCAGAAGTATTGAGCACAAAAGTTTTGAACGCAAATGGCCGCATTGAGGTCAAACTCTTTGCAACGTCTGGTTCAGGGTCATTTTCTCTTATAGCGGAAGCTTTAATTTCTATAATGATGTTGTTGCTTTATATTTTAAAAGGATTTTTGTTTATTCATGTATTAAATCTAACTGTGAAAATCAAACATTTTGACCTGAACTCAGTCGAGAGCACCCGCTGAACTTAAGCATATCAGTAAGCGGAGGAAAAGAAACTAAATAGGATTCCCCCAGTAACGGCGAGTGAAAAGGGAAAAGTCCATCGCTAAATCGTTTTGCCTCAGGCATTATGAGGTGTAGCGTATAAGTCGTAAACTTTGATCTTTTGTCTCAAACAAGTCCCCTGATAGAGGTTCCACAGAAGGTGCAAGTCCTGTACGTTGAGATAATTGATCGATATTTGCGTGCTTTAGAGTCGGGTTGTTTGGGATCGCAGCCCAAAGTCGGTGGTAAACTTCATCTAAGACTTAATATTGCCACGAGACCGATAGCAAACAAGTACTGTGAAGGAAAGTTGCAAAGCACTTTGAAGAGGAGAGTTAAAGAGGACGTGAAACCGGTAAGGTGGAA
>JARQAB010000347.1:0-7500 GCA_036172955.1 Meloidogyne arenaria
AAGGTTCCACGTGAACAGCAGTTGAATGTGGGTCAGTCGATCATTAAGGCACACGGCTAAAGCCGTCTAGACACTGCGGGGAGGATGAGGATACTTAACGGTAACTTGTTTACTGGTTGCCGAAAGGGAAGTGGGTTAATATTCCACACCAGCATGGGAAGATTGTGATCGCGCGAGGATTTACTTTGCGCGGTGACGCAAACGAACTCGCAGACCTCGTGTGGAGTCGGGCCAGAGTCTCTTTTCTGGTTTAGCGATCATGTCCCTGGAAGTGGCTCAGCCTGAGATAGGGCTTACCTGTCTTTTGTAAAGCGCAGCGGTTCCTGTTGGTGTTCCCGTGTGCTCCACATGGAGCCGTGGATGTGAAAATGCGAGGGAGGCAATTTTAAAATCTCTGCCTGATCGTACCCATATCGCAGCAGGTCTCCAAGGTGAACAGCCTCTAGTCGATAGAATAATGTAGGTAAGGGAAGTCGGCCAAAATTAGAATTGTCGTAACTTCGGGAAAAAGAATTGGCTCTAAAGGTTGGGGTCAGTCGGGCGGTTGTGTGAAACTGGTGGACTTTGCTCGGTGGCGCCTGAGCTTCCTTACGGGGGCGGCGCTTTTTGTGGACTAGTAGTGAGGAATTGCTTGTGGAGTGCTTCAGCTGCGTGCTATTTCGCAAGATATAGTACTTCGATTGGCGCTGAACAACCAGTTAGAACTGGCACGAACTCCTGGGGGAAATCCGACTGTCAATTAATTAAAACAGAGGAGAGGGACGGATGGTCCTTGCAGGGACGTTGACCGTGTTCTGATTTCTGCCCAGTGCTCTGAATGTTAAGCCAATGGAAACAATGATTAAGCGCGGGTTAAAACGGCGGGAGTACATACTATGACTCTCTTAAGGTAGCCAAATGCCTCGATCGGCTAAACTACCGACGCGCACGAATGGATCAACAAACAAACGAGATTCCCACTGTCCCTATTTTCATACTATCTAGCGAAAACCACAGCCAAGGGAAACGGGCTTGGCCAAATTTAGCGGGGAAAGAAGCACCCTGTTGAGCTTGACTCTAGTCTGAACTTTGTGAAGAATCATGAGAGGTGTAGCATAAGTGGGAGTCGCAAGACAACAGTGAAATACCACTACTTTCATCGAGTCCTTACTTAATCGGTTAAAACGGGAGTTGTGTCTAAGGACCTTCATTTTTGTTTTAAGACTAGCCACTCGGTGGTTGGTTGACTCGCGCCGATGACATTGTCAGGCGGGGAGTTTGACTGGGGCGGTACATCTGTCAAATTGTAACGCAGGTGTCCTAAGGCGAGCTCAGAGAGGACGGAAACCTCTCGTGGCAAAAAGGCAAATGCTTACTTGATCTTGATTTTCAGTACGAATACCAGACCGCGAAAGCGTGGCTATCGATCCTTTTGAGTTTGTAAAAGTTTACAGCAAGAGGTGTCAGAAAAGTTACACAGGGATAACTGGCTTGTGGCGGCCAAGCGTCCATAGCGACGTCGCTTTTTGATCCTTCGATGTCGGCTCTTCCTATCATTGCGAAGCAGAATTCGCCAAGCGTTGGATTGTTCACCCACCAATAGGGAACGTGAGCTGGGTTTAGACGTCGTGAGACAGGTTAGTTTTACCTACTAAATACTTGTTGCTATGATGGTTAATCCTGCTTAGTACGAGAGGAACCGCAGGTTCAGACATTTGGTTCATGTGCTTGGTCGATAGGCCAATGGCGCGAAGCTACCATCTGAGGGATTATGACTGAACGCCTCTAAGTCAGAATCCCGCCCAGTCATGATAGCAATATATATCGCTCTCCGGTGTCGGAAGGCAAAATGTATGCCATTTTTTTGTGGTAGTACAAGCCCCAGTATCTGGCATTTTCTTTCTACTATAATTGGTAGTTGGTTGCTAAAAGCTTAGCACTCCTCGTGCATGTGTAACGTCGGGGCGCAAAATCACTTGTATACGACTTGAATACTGGTCAGGGGGTGTAATCAGTAGAGCAGCTCTTCGCTGCGATCTGTTGAGACTTAGCCCTTGATCGGATGATTTGTCTTTTTTATATACTATAGACCTGTTTATCCAAGTGTCGTAGGCCAGGCAATCAAATTTCACCAGGCATTTTTGGTTTAGAGTCTGTGACGATCCGATTAAAAATTGCCTCAGGCAAAGTAGGACAAAGTGCAATTGACCAAGTGTCGTAGGGTTCAGGCAATAGGGTTCCCCCAGGCAATCAAATTTCACCAGGCATTTTTGGTTTAGAGTCTGTGACGATCCGATTAAAAATTGCCTCAGGCAAAGTAGACCAAAGTGCAATTGACCAAGTGTCGTAGGGTTCAGGCAATAGGGTTCCCCCAGGCAATCAAATTTCACCTGGCATTTTTGGTTTAGAGTCTGTGACGATCATATTAAAAATTGCCTCAGGCAAAGTAGACCAAAGTGCAATTGACCAAGTGTCGTAGGGTTCAGGCAATAGGGTTCCCCCAGGCAATCAAATTTCACCAGGCATTTTTGGTTTAGAGTCTGTGACGATCCGATTAAAAATTGCCTCAGGCAAAGTAGACCAAAGTGCAATTGACCAAGTGTCGTAGGTTCAGGCAATAGGGTTCCCCCAGGCAATCAAATTTCACCAGGCATTTTTGGTTTAGAGTCTGTGACGATCCGATTAAAAATTGCCTCAGGCAAAGTAGACCAAAGTGCAATTGACCAAGTGTCGTAGGGTTCAGGCAATAGGGTTCCCCCAGGCAATCAAATTTCACCAGGCATTTTTGGTTTAGAGTCTGTGACGATCCGATTAAAAATTGCCTCAGGCAAAGTAGACCAAAGTGCAATTGACCAAGTGTCGTAGGGTTCAGGCAATAGGGTTCCCCCAGGCAATCAAATTTCACCAGGCATTTTTGGTTTAGAGTCTGTGACGATCCGATTAAAAATTGCCTCAGGCAAAGTAGACCAAAGTGCAATTGACCAAGTGTCGTAGGGTTCAGGCAATAGGGTTCCCCCAGGCAATCAAATTTCACCAGGCATTTTTGGTTTAGAGTCTGTGACGATCCGATTAAAAATTGCCTCAGGCAAAGTAGACCAAAGTGCAATTGACCAAGTGTCGTAGGGTTCAGGCAATAGGGTTCCCCCAGGCAATTTCAGGCAATTTCATCTTTAAAAAAGAATTTTCCAGGCTAAGTTGACTAAGGAAGCCCAGCGTAGAAGCCAACTACAATATTTAAAAAAAAATTAAATATGTTTTTGATAGTCTCATTTGTTTTCATTGACTCAAGTTTTTGCCAAATCATTAAAAAAAGATTACGACACTCCCGATTCCCAGGACGTCTCCGTTCCATGTACTAAGGAAGCCCAGCGTTGCTTAACTTGCCAGATCGGACGGGATGGCGTGCTTTCAACGCGGTATGGTCGTAATCAATGGGTTGTCAATTTCTTAATATTTAAAACAAATTTCGCTGAGGCAAAGTGGGCGTGGATTTCGATGTTCGCTGTTCGCGGGAATGGTTTAAAGGAAAACTCAAATTGGGCTAATCTAGAAACTCGTGGAGAGAAATAATAGGATTAAAAAATTTTTTGAAAAATTTAAAGTTTATTATTATAATAAGCTTTGTTTTTTGAAGAATAAAGTTTATTGTTATTTATTTTTTAAAACTTTTAAAGTTTATAAAATTAAACTTATAACAATAAACTTCTAACAATCCTTTATTGACTCTCGCTGCAAAATTAATTTGGCTTCTGGCAATTGTCAGGAATTTAGCCGATTATAACTTTTGTGAATTTATAATTATAATTAATTATTGACATTCTTTTGCAAAGGATATTTAGTATGTTATCAGCTGTCATTAATTTTTAATTTTCGACTTTTATTTCGGGATTTTGAATTCTAAAATTATCAATGTAATCATTATTAATGACAGCTTAATTACCAGCAGTCTCGGTAATTCAAGCTTTGCTAAATACCTAAATAAAAGATATCTGGTTGATCCTGCCTGAACTGATGTGTTTATTTCAAAGATTAAGCCATGCATGTATAAGTTTAATCGTTTATCGAGAAACCGCGAACGGCTCATTACAATGGCCATTATTTACTTGATCTTGATTGTCTAAATGGATAACTGTGGAAAAGCTAGAGCTAATACATGCACTAAAGCTTTGTCCTTACGGAAAAGCGCATTTATTAGAACAAAACCACGCGGCTTCGGCTGCTTCTTGTTGACTCAGAATAACTTAGCTGACCGCATGGCCTTGTGCCGGCGGCGTGTCTTTCAAGCGTCCACTTTATCAACTTGACGGGAGCATAATCGACTCCCGTGGTGGTGACGGATAACGGAGGATCAGGGTTCGACTCCGGAGAAGGGGCCTGAGAAATGGCCACTACGTCTAAGGATGGCAGCAGGCGCGCAAATTACCCACTCTCGGCTCCAGGAGGTAGTGACGAGAAATAACGAGACTGTTCTCTTTGAGGCCGGTCATCGGAATGGGTACAATTTAAACCCTTTAACGAGTATCAAGCAGAGGGCAAGTCTGGTGCCAGCAGCCGCGGTAATTCCAGCTCTGCAAATACATAGAATTATTGCTGCGGTTAGAAAGCTCATAGTTGGATTCGTATCGATACCTTGGAACCCTTCGGGTGTCTCTAGGTGTTATCGATTTATCGTAATGTTCGGTTTTGAGTCCTTAACAGGATTCTTAACAGGCATTGCAAGTTTACTTTGAACAAATCAGAGTGCTTCAAACAGGCGTTTTCGCTTGAATGATCGTGCATGGAATAATAGAAAATGATTTCGGTTCAGTTTTATTGGTTTTACGGACTGAGATAATGGTTAACAGAGACAAACGGGGGCATTTGTATGGTCCCGTGAGAGGTGAAATTCTTGGACCGTGGCCAGACAAACTACAGCGAAAGCATTTGCCAAGAATGTTTTTATTAATCAAGAACGAAAGTCAGAGGTTCGAAGGCGATCAGATACCGCCCTAGTTCTGACCGTAAACGATGCCAACTAGCGATCCGCCGATGGAAATTATATTGCCTTGGTGGGGAGCTTCCCGGAAACGAAAGTCTTCCGGTTCCGGGGGAAGTATGGTTGCAAAGCTGAAACTTAAAGGAATTGACGGAAGGGCACCACCAGGAGTGGAGCCTGCGGCTTAATTTGACTCAACACGGGGAAACTCACCCGGCCCGGACACTGTGAGGATTGACAGATTGATAGCTTTTTCATGATTCAGTGGATGGTGGTGCATGGCCGTTCTTAGTTCGTGGAGTGATTTGTCTGGTTTATTCCGATAACGAGCGAGACTCTAACCTACTAAATAGTTGGTACATACTCTTAGTGTATACAGCTTCTTAGAGGGATTTGCGGCGTTCAGCCGAAAGAAATTGAGCAATAACAGGTCTGTGATGCCCTTAGATGTCCGGGGCTGCACGCGCGCTACACTGGCAAAATCAACGTGCTTGTCCTACCCTGAAAGGGGCGGGTAAACCATTGAAAATTTGCCGTGATTGGGATCGGAAATTGCAATTATTTTCCGTGAACGAGGAATTCCAAGTAAGTGCGAGTCATCAGCTCGCGTTGATTACGTCCCTGCCCTTTGTACACACCGCCCGTCGCTGCCCGGGACTGAGCCATTTCGAGAAATTTGGGGACCGTTGATTTAATTTTTCTAAATTACTTTGATGGAAACCAATTTAATCGCAGTGGCTTGAACCGGGCAAAAGTCGTAACAAGGTAGCTGTAGGTGAACCTGCTGCTGGATCATTACTTTATGTGATGTTCAAATTTGAATTCGCAATGAAATGATCGTTGTGAAACGGCTGTCGCTGGTGTCTAAGTGTTGCTGATACGGTTGTGAACGTCCGTGGCTGTATATGTGGTGACATGTTAGGACTCTAATGAGTTTAAGACCTAATGAGCCTCTTAAGTGAGGCCGCCAGCAACCTTTTTTTTCTCTACATTTTAAAAAAAAACTAAAATTCTACCCTTATCGGTGGATCACTAGGCTCGTGGATCGATGAAGAACGCAGCAAACTGCGATAATTATTGCGAACTGCAGAAGTATTGAGCACAAAAGTTTTGAACGCAAATGGCCGCATTGAGGTCAAACTCTTTGCAACGTCTGGTTCAGGGTCATTTTCTCTTATAGCGGAAGCTTTAATTTCTATAATGATGTTGTTGCTTTATATTTTAAAAGGATTTTTGTTTATTCATGTATTAAATCTAACTGTGAAAATCAAACAATTTTGACCTGAACTCAGTCGAGAGCACCCGCTGAACTTAAGCATATCAGTAAGCGGAGGAAAAGAAACTAAATAGGATTCCCCCAGTAACGGCGAGTGAAAAGGGAAAAGTCCATCGCTAAATCGTTTTGCCTCAGGCATTATGAGGTGTAGCGTATAAGTCGTAAACTTTGATCTTTTGTCTCAAACAAGTCCCCTTGATAGAGGTTCCACAGAAGGTGCAAGTCCTGTACGTTGAGATAATTGATCGATATTTGCGTGCTTTAGAGTCGGGTTGTTTGGGATCGCAGCCCAAAGTCGGTGGTAAACTTCATCTAAGACTTAATATTGCCACGAGACCGATAGCAAACAAGTACTGTGAAGGAAAGTTGCAAAGCACTTTGAAGAGAGAGTTAAAGAGGACGTGAAACCGGTAAGGTGGAAACGGATAGAGTCGGCGTATCATTCAATTATTCAGTTACATTATTTTTATGTTGTGACCTCTGAGCTCCAGATTGGGACAGAGGGAATCAGCATAATTTTTGTGGTGCATTTACTTGATTGGTGCTTGGGGATGTTTGAGGCAGATTTGTTTCCGTCGTTTTGAGGCCAGCTTGCTGGTACCCAAACGGTGTTAGCATTTTTTGTCTTGGGCATTTGAGTATGGCTCACGTGTATTTATTGGACAGATCTGAGTGTAAGTTACGGTCGCATGCGACACGTGCTTTTCAATTAGTTCGGTCCAGTTAATGCTCTCGTACTCGTTCCCCATGTAAAAGCCGGTCATCTATCCGACCCGTCTTGAAACACGGACCAAGGAGTTTATCGTGTGCGCAAGTTTTTGGGTGTTAAAAACTTAAAAGCGAAATGAAAGTAAATGACTCTTTAGAGTCTGATGTGCGATCTTGTAAAAAAGTGTAGCATGGCCCCATTCTAACTGTTTACAGTAGGGTGGCGGAAGAGCGTACGCGGTGAGACCCGAAAGATGGTGAACTATTCCTGAGCAGGACGAAGCCAGAGGAAACTCTGGTGGAAGTCCGAAGCGGTTCTGACGTGCAAATCGATCGTCTGACTTGGGTATAGGGGCGAAAGACTAATCGAACCATCTAGTAGCTGGTTCCCTCTGAAGTTTCCCCCAGGATAGCTGGAGCTCAAGAGTAGTTATACTCGGTAAAGCGAATGATTAGAGGACTTGGGAACGAAATGTTCTTAACCTATTCTCAAACTCTAAATGGTTATGATGTCAAAGTTGCTTGATTTTGAACTTTGGCGTTGAATACGAGCTCCAAGTGG
>JARQAB010000347.1:12500-15000 GCA_036172955.1 Meloidogyne arenaria
TCCCGTGGTGGTGACGGATAACGGAGGATCAGGGTTCGACTCCGGAGAAGGGGCCTGAGAAATGGCCACTACGTCTAAGGATGGCAGCAGGCGCGCAAATTACCCACTCTCGGCTCCAGGAGGTAGTGACGAGAAATAACGAGACTGTTCTCTTTGAGGCCGGTCATCGGAATGGGTACAATTTAAACCCTTTAACGAGTATCAAGCAGAGGGCAAGTCTGGTGCCAGCAGCCGCGGTAATTCCAGCTCTGCAAATACATAGAATTATTGCTGCGGTTAGAAAGCTCATAGTTGGATTCGTATCGATACCTTGGAACCCTTCGGGTGTCTCTAGGTGTTATCGATTTATCGTAATGTTCGGTTTTGAGTCCTTAACAGGATTCTTAACAGGCATTGCAAGTTTACTTTGAACAAATCAGAGTGCTTCAAACAGGCGTTTTCGCTTGAATGATCGTGCATGGAATAATAGAAAATGATTTCGGTTCAGTTTTATTGGTTTTACGGACTGAGATAATGGTTAACAGAGACAAACGGGGGCATTTGTATGGTCCCGTGAGAGGTGAAATTCTTGGACCGTGAAATTCTTGGATCATTGCGAAGCAGAATTCGCCAAGCGTTGGATTGTTCACCCACCAATAGGGAACGTGAGCTGGGTTTAGACCGTCGTGAGACAGGTTAGTTTTACCCTACTAAATACTTGTTGCTATGATGGTAATCCTGCTTAGTACGAGAGGAACCGCAGGTTCAGACATTTGGTTCATGTGCTTGGTCGATAGGCCAATGGCGCGAAGCTACCATCTGAGGGATTATGACTGAACGCCTCTAAGTCAGAATCCCGCCCAGTCATGATAGCAATATATATCGCTCTCCGGTGTCGGAAGGCAAAATGTATGCCATTTTTTGTGGTAGTACAAGCCCCAGTATCTGGCATTTTCTTTCTACTATAATTGGTAGTTGGTTGCTAAAAGCTTAGCACTCCTCGTGCATGTGTAACGTCGGGGCGCAAAATCACTTGTATACGACTTGAATACTGGTCAGGGGGTTGTAATCAGTAGAGCAGCTCTTCGCTGCGATCTGTTGAGACTTAGCCCTTGATCGGATGATTTGTCTTTTTTATATACTATAGACCTGTTTATCCAAGTGTCGTAGGCCAGGCAATCAAATTTCACCAGGCATTTTTGGTTTAGAGTCTGTGACGATCCGATTAAAATTGCCTCAGGCAAAGTAGACCAAAGTGCAATTGACCAAGTGTCGTAGGGTTCAGGCAATAGGGTTCCCCCAGGCAATCAAATTTCACCAGGCATTTTTGGTTTAGAGTCTGTGACGATCCGATTAAAAATTGCCTCAGGCAAAGTAGACCAAAGTGCAATTGACCAAGTGTCGTAGGGTTCAGGCAATAGGGTTCCCCCAGGCAATCAAATTTCACCAGGCATTTTTGGTTTAGAGTCTGTGACGATCCGATTAAAAATTGCCTCAGGCAAAGTAGACCAAAGTGCAATTGACCAAGTGTCGTAGGGTTCAGGCAATAGGGTTCCCCCAGGCAATCAAATTTCACCAGGCATTTTTGGTTTAGAGTCTGTGACGATCCGATTAAAAATTGCCTCAGGCAAAGTAGACCAAAGTGCAATTGACCAAGTGTCGTAGGGTTCAGGCAATAGGGTTCCCCCAGGCAATCAAATTTCACCAGGCATTTTTGGTTTAGAGTCTGTGACGATCCGATTAAAAATTGCCTCAGGCAAAGTAAACACAAGTGCAATTGACCAAGTGTCGTAGGGTTCAGGCAATAGGGTTCCCCCAGGCAATCAAATTTCACCAGGCATTTTTGGTTTAGAGTCTGTGACGATCCGATTAAAAATTGCCTCAGGCAAAGTAGACCAAAGTGCAATTGACCAAGTGTCGTAGGGTTCAGGCAATAGGGTTCCCCCAGGCAATCAAATTTCACCAGGCATTTTTGGTTTAGAGTCTGTGACGATCCGATTAAAAATTGCCTCAGGCAAAGTAGACCAAAGTGCAATTGACCAAGTGTCGTAGGCAATAGGGTTCCCCCAGGCAATCAAATTTCACCAGGCATTTTTGGTTTAGAGTCTGTGACGATCCGATTAAAAATTGCCTCAGGCAAAGTAGACCAAAGTGCAATTGACCAAGTGTCGTAGGGTTCAGGCAATAGGGTTCCCCCAGGCAATTTCAGGCAATTTCATCTTTAAAAAAGAATTTTCCAGGCTAAGTTGACTAAGGAAGCCCAGCGTAGAAGCCAACTACAATATTTAAAAAAAAATTAAATATGTTTTTGATAGTCTCATTTGTTTTCATTGACTCAAGTTTTTGCCAAATCATTAAAAAAAGATTACGACACTCCCGATTCCCAGGACGTCTCCGTTCCATGTACTAAGGAAGCCCAGCGTTGCTTAACTTGCCAGATCGGACGGGATGGCGTGCTTTCAACGCGGTATGGTCGTAATCAATGGGTTGTCAATTTCTTAATATTTAAAACAAATTTCGC
>JARQAB010000347.1:17500-21516 GCA_036172955.1 Meloidogyne arenaria
CAGATCGGACGGGATGGCGTGCTTTCAACGCGGTATGGTCGTAATCAATGGGTTGTCAATTTCTTAATATTTAAAACAAATTTCGCTGAGGCAAAGTGGGCGTGGCTTTTCGATGTTCGCTGTTCGCGGGAATGGTTTAAGGAAAACTCAAATTGGGCTAATCTAGAAACTCGTGGAGAGAAATAATAGGATTAAAAAATTTTTGAAAAATTTAAAGTTTATTATTATAATAAGCTTTGTTTTTTGAAGAATAAAGTTTATTGTTATTTATTTTTTAAAACTTTTAAAGTTTATAAAATTAAACTTATAACAATAAACTTCTAACAATCCTTTATTGACTCTCGCTGCAAAATTAATTTGGCTTCTGGCAATTGTCAGGAATTTAGCCGATTATAACTTTTGTGAATTTATAATTATAATTAATTATTGACATTCTTTTGCAAAGGATATTTAGTATGTTATCAGCTGTCATTAATTTTAATTTTCGACTTTTATTTCGGGATTTTGAATTCTAAAATTATCAATGTAATCATTATTAATGACAGCTTAATTACCAGCAGTCTCGGTAATTCAAGCTTTGCTAAATACCTAAATAAAAGATATCTGGTTGATCCTGCCTGAACTGATGTGTTTATTTCAAAGATTAAGCCATGCATGTATAAGTTTAATCGTTTATCGAGAAACCGCGAACGGCTCATTACAATGGCCATTATTTACTTGATCTTGATTGTCTAAATGGATAACTGTGGAAAAGCTAGAGCTAATACATGCACTAAAGCTTTGTCCTTACGGAAAAGCGCATTTATTAGAACAAAACCACGCGGCTTCGGCTGCTTCTTGTTGACTCAGAATAACTTAGCTGACCGCATGGCCTTGTGCCGGCGGCGTGTCTTTCAAGCGTCCACTTTATCAACTTGACGGGAGCATAATCGACTCCCGTGGTGGTGACGGATAACGGAGGATCAGGGTTCGACTCCGGAGAAGGGGCCTGAGAAATGGCCACTACGTCTAAGGATGGCAGCAGGCGCGCAAATTACCCACTCTCGGCTCCAGGAGGTAGTGACGAGAAATAACGAGACTGTTCTCTTTGAGGCCGGTCATCGGAATGGGTACAATTTAAACCCTTTAACGAGTATCAAGCAGAGGGCAAGTCTGGTGCCAGCAGCCGCGGTAATTCCAGCTCTGCAAATACATAGAATTATTGCTGCGGTTAGAAAGCTCATAGTTGGATTCGTATCGATACCTTGGAACCCTTCGGGTGTCTCTAGGTGTTATCGATTTATCGTAATGTTCGGTTTTGAGTCCTTAACAGGATTCTTAACAGGCATTGCAAGTTTACTTTGAACAAATCAGAGTGCTTCAAACAGGCGTTTTCGCTTGAATGATCGTGCATGGAATAATAGAAAATGATTTCGGTTCAGTTTTATTGGTTTTACGGACTGAGATAATGGTTAACAGAGACAAACGGGGGCATTTGTATGGTCCCGTGAGAGGTGAAATTCTTGGACCGTGGCCAGACAAACTACAGCGAAAGCATTTGCCAAGAATGTTTTTATTAATCAAGAACGAAAGTCAGAGGTTCGAAGGCGATCAGATACCGCCCTAGTTCTGACCGTAAACGATGCCAACTAGCGATCCGCCGATGGAAATTATATTGCCTTGGTGGGGAGCTTCCCGGAAACGAAAGTCTTCCGGTTCCGGGGAAGTATGGTTGCAAAGCTGAAACTTAAAGGAATTGACGGAAGGGCACCACCAGGAGTGGAGCCTGCGGCTTAATTTGACTCAACACGGGGAAACTCACCCGGCCCGGACACTGTGAGGATTGACAGATTGATAGCTTTTTCATGATTCAGTGGATGGTGGTGCATGGCCGTTCTTAGTTCGTGGAGTGATTTGTCTGGTTTATTCCGATAACGAGCGAGACTCTAACCTACTAAATAGTTGGTACATACTCTTAGTGTATACAGCTTCTTAGAGGGATTTGCGGCGTTCAGCCGAAAGAAATGAGCAATAACAGGTCTGTGATGCCCTTAGATGTCCGGGGCTGCACGCGCGCTACACTGGCAAAATCAACGTGCTTGTCCTACCCTGAAAGGGGCGGGTAAACCATTGAAATTTGCCGTGATTGGGATCGGAAATTGCAATTATTTTCCGTGAACGAGGAATTCCAAGTAAGTGCGAGTCATCAGCTCGCGTTGATTACGTCCCTGCCCTTTGTACACACCGCCCGTCGCTGCCCGGGACTGAGCCATTTCGAGAAATTTGGGGACCGTTGATTTAATTTTTCTAAATTACTTTGATGGAAACCAATTTAATCGCAGTGGCTTGAACCGGGCAAAGTCGTAACAAGGTAGCTGTAGGTGAACCTGCTGCTGGATCATTACTTTATGTGATGTTCAAATTTGAATTCGCAATGAAATGATCGTTGTGAAACGGCTGTCGCTGGTGTCTAAGTGTTGCTGATACGGTTGTGAACGTCCGTGGCTGTATATGTGGTGACATGTTAGGACTCTAATGAGTTTAAGACCTAATGAGCCTCTTAAGTGAGGCCGCCAGCAACCTTTTTTTTCTCTACATTTTAAAAAAAAAACTAAATTCTACCCTTATCGGTGGATCACTAGGCTCGTGGATCGATGAAGAACGCAGCAAACTGCGATAATTATTGCGAACTGCAGAAGTATTGAGCACAAAAGTTTTGAACGCAAATGGCCGCATTGAGGTCAAACTCTTTGCAACGTCTGGTTCAGGGTCATTTTCTCTTATAGCGGAAGCTTTAATTTCTATAATGATGTTGTGCTTTATATTTTAAAAGGATTTTTGTTTATTCATGTATTAAATCTAACTGTGAAAATCAACAATTTTGACCTGAACTCAGTCGAGAGCACCCGCTGAACTTAAGCATATCAGTAAGCGGAGGAAAAGAAACTAAATAGGAGTCCCCCAGTAACGGCGAGTGAAAAGGGAAAAGTCCATCGCTAAATCGTTTTGCCTCAGGCATTATGAGGTGTAGCGTATAAGTCGTAAACTTTGATCTTTTGTCTCAAACAAGTCCCCTTGATAGAGGTTCCACAGAAGGTGCAAGTCCTGTACGTTGAGATAATTGATCGATATTTGCGTGCTTTAGAGTCGGGTTGTTTGGGATCGCAGCCCAAAGTCGGTGGTAAACTTCATCTAAGACTTAATATTGCCACGAGACCGATAGCAAACAAGTACTGTGAAGGAAAGTTGCAAAGCACTTTGAAGAGAGAGTTAAAGAGGACGTGAAACGGTAAGGTGGAAACGGATAGAGTCGGCGTATCATTCAATTATTCAGTTACATTATTTTTATGTTGTGACCTCTGAGCTCCAGATTGGGACAGAGGGAATCAGCATAATTTTTTGTGGTGCATTTACTTGATTGGTGCTTGGGGATGTTTGAGGCAGATTTGTTTCCGTCGTTTTGAGGCCAGCTTGCTGGTACCCAAACGGTGTTAGCATTTTTTGTCTTGGGCATTTGAGTATGGCTCACGTGTATTTATTGGACAGATCTGAGTGTAAGTTACGGTCGCATGCGACACGTGCTTTTCAATTAGTTCGGTCCAGTTAATGCTCTCGTACTCGTTCCCCATGTAAAAGCCGGTCATCTATCCGACCCGTCTTGAAACACGGACCAAGGAGTTTATCGTGTGCGCAAGTTTTGGGTGTTAAAAACTTAAAAGCGAAATGAAAGTAAATGACTCTTTAGAGTCTGATGTGCGATCTTGTAAAAAAGTGTACCATGGCCCATTTCTAACTTTTTACAGTTGGGTGGCGGAAGAGCGTACGCGGTGAGACCCGAAAGATGGTGAACTATTCCTGAGCAGGACGAAGCCAGAGGAAACTCTGGTGGAAGTCCGAAGCGGTTCTGACGTGCAAATCGATCGTCTGACTTGGGTATAGGGGCGAAAGACTAATCGAACCATCTAGTAGCTGGTTCCCTCTGAAGTTTCCCCCAGGATAGCTGGAGCTCAAGAGTAGTTATACTCGGTAAAGCGAAT
>JARQAB010000348.1:0-21290 GCA_036172955.1 Meloidogyne arenaria
AAATACTTAAATTAAAAAAAATTTTAGTTGTTAAAAAAAAGCTTATGAAAATTTTTAAATTATACTTTTTTTCATAAAGAGTATTTTATCGATTATTTTAAGTAAAAGAAGCTAAGAATTTACACGATCTCGCATTAATTGAAAAAAAAAGAAATGTTATTTCCCATCAATCTTTCCTTTATTCATAGACCCTTTTGACATTTTATTTTTCCAATTCCCTTGTTTAATTACCCAGTTTAGGTATGTAAATTCATAACTTCTTGGAAAAATTTTGGAATTGTATTTCGAAGACATACTTAATTAAAAAAAAATTTTAGTTTTTTAAAAAAAACTTTACAAAATTTTAAATTTACTTGGTTTTTCATAAAAGTTATTTTATAGATTATTGAAGTAGAAAAGAAGCAGAGAATGTACACTACTCTCATAATGAAAAAAAGAAATTTTTATTTCCCTCAATCTTTTCCTTATTCAATAGACAGTTTTGACATTTTATTTTTGCAATTTCCCTTTGGTTTAATTACCAAGTTTAAGGTATTTAACTCATAACTTCTTGGGAAAATTTTGGAATTGTATTTGTCGAAAGAAAATACTTAAATAAAAAAAAAATTTTAGTTTTTTTAAAAAACTTCGTATCCGAAAATTTTTAAATTATACTTTAGTTTCATAAAAGTTATTTTTATAGATTATTGATTAGTAGAAAAGAATGCAGAGAATGTACACTATCTCTCATTAATTGAAAAAAAAAGAAATTTTATTCCCACCATACAATATTTTCCGTTAGTCAATAGACATTTTGACATTTTATTTTTCCAATTCCCTTGGTTTAATTACCCAAGTGGTAAGGTATGTAAATCATAACTCCTTGGAAAATTTTGGATTGTATTTCGAAAGAAATACTTAAAATTAAAAAAAAAATTTTAGTTTTTTTAAAAAAAACTTTATCAAAAATTTTTAAATTACTACTTTTTTTCATAAAAGTATTTTATAGATTATTGAAGTAGAAAAGAAGCAGAGAATGTACACTATCTCTCATTACTTGAAAAAAAAGAAATTTTATGTTCCCATCAATCTTTTCCTTAATTCAATAGACATTTTTGACATTTATTTTTGCAATTCGCTTGGTTTAATTACCCAAGTTTAAGGTATGTTAAATCGATAACTTCTTGGGAAAATGTTTGGAATGTATTTCGGAAGAAATACTTAAAATTAAAAAAAATTTTTAGTTTTTAAACAAATACTTTATCAAAATTTTTAAATTATACTTTTTTTTCATAAAGTATTTTATAGATTATTGAAGTAGAAAAGAAGCAGAGAAATG
Source organism: Meloidogyne arenaria (assembly GCA_036172955.1). Classification (NCBI taxonomy): domain Eukaryota; kingdom Metazoa; phylum Nematoda; class Chromadorea; order Rhabditida; family Meloidogynidae; genus Meloidogyne; species Meloidogyne arenaria. The sequence goes on from JARQAB010000348.1 coordinate 1,319, forward strand.
TACACTATCTCTCATTAATTTGAAAAAAAGAAATTTTAATTTCCCATCAATCTTTTCCTTATTCAATAGACATTTTGACATTTTATTTTTCCAATTCCGTGGTTTTAATTACCCAATGTTTAAGGTATTGAAATCATAACTTCTTGGGGGAAAAATTTTGGGAATTGGTATTTCGAAAGAAATACTTTCTAAAATTAAAAAAAAATTTTAGTTTTTTTAAAAAAACTTTATTCAAAATTTTTAAATTATACTTTTTCATAAAAGTTTATTTTATAGATTATTGAGTAGAAAAGAAGCAGAGAATGTACACTATCTCTCATTAATGAAAAAAAAGAAATTTTATTTCCCATCAATCTTTTCCTTTTCATAGACATTTTGACATTTTATTTTTCCCAATTCCTTTGGTTTAATTACCCAAGTTTAAGGTATGTAAATCATAACTTCTTGGGAAAAATTTTGGAATTGTATTTCGAAAGAAATACTTAAAATTAAAAAAAAAATCTTTAGTTTTTTTTTAAAAAAACTTTAATATCAAAATTTTTAATTATACTTTTTTTCATAAAAGTATTTATAGATTATTGAAGTAGAAAAGAAGCAGAGAACTGTTACACTATCTCTCATTAATTGAAAAAAAGAAATTTTATTTCCCATCAATCTTTTCCGTATGTAAATCATAACTTCTTGGGATAAATTTTGGAATTGTTATTTCGAAAGAAATACTTAAAATTAAATAAAAATTTTTTTTTTAAGGTTTTGTAAAAAACTTTATCAAAATTTTTAAATTATACTTTTTTTATCATAAAAGTATTTTATATAGATTAGTTGAAGTAGAAAAGAAGCAGAGGATGTACACTATCTCTTTATTAATTGAAACAAAAAGGACAATGTTATATCCCATCAATCTTTTTTTTTCCTTATTCACATCCTAGACATTTTGACATTTTATTTTTTCCAATTCCTTGGTTTATTAACCCAAGTTTAAGGTATGTTCAAATCATAACTTCTTGGGATAAATTTTTGGAATTCTATTTCGAAAGAAATACTTAAATTACAAAAAAAATTTTAGTTTTTTAAAAAAACTTTATCAAAATTTTTATATTATACTTTTTTCATAAAAGTATTTTATAGATTATTGAAGTAGAAAAGAAGCAGAGAATGTACACTATCTCTTCATTATTGCAAAAAAAAGAAATTTGCCCTATTCCCATCAATCTTTTCCTTATTCAATAGACATTTTGACATTTATTTTTTCTTTTCAATTCCTTGGTTTTTTAATTACCCAGTTTAAGGTATGTAAATCATAACTTCTTGGGAAAAATTTTGGAATTGTATTTCGAAAGAAATACTTAAAATTAAAAAAAAATTTTAGTTTTTTAAAAAAACTTTATCAAAATTTTTAAATTATACTTTTTTTTCATAAAAGTATTTTATAGATTATTGAAGTAGAAAAGCAAGCAGAGAATGTACACTATCTCTCATTAATTGAAAAAAAGAAAATTTTATTTCCCATCAATCTTTTCCTTATTCAATAGACATTTTGACATTTTATTGTTTTCCAATTCCTTGGTTTCAATTACCCAAGTTTAAGGTAGGTAATCATAAACTTCTTTGGGAAAAATTTTGGAATTGTATTTCGAAAGAAATACTTAAAATTAAAAAAAATTTTAGTTTTTTTTAAAAAAACTTTATCAAATTTTTAAATTATACTTTTTTGTCATAAAAGTATTTTATATAGATTATTGAAGTAGAAAAGAAGCAGAGAATGGGTACACTATCTCTCATTAATTGAAAAAAAGAAATTTTTATTTCCCATCAATCTTTTCCTTATTCAATAGACAGTTTGACATTTTTATTTTTTGCCACCATTCCTTGGTTTAATTACCCAAGTTTAAGGGTATGTAAATCTAACTTCTTGGGAAAAATTTTGGAATTGTCGTTTCGAAAGAAATACTTAAAATTAAAAAAAAATTTTAGTTTTTTAAAAAAACTTTATCAAAATTTTTAAATTATACTTTTTTTCATAAAAAGTATTTTTATAGATTATTGAAGTAGAAAAGAAGCAGAGAATGTACACTGACTCTCATTATTGAAAAAAAGAAATTTTATTTCCCATCAATCTTTCCTTATTCAATAGACATTTTGACATTTTATTTTTCCAATTCCTTGGTTTAATTACCCAAGTTTAAGGTATGTAAATCATAACTTCTTGGGAAAAATTTGTGAATTGTATATTTCGAAAGAAATACTTAAAATTAAAAAAAAAATTTTAGTTTTTAAAAAGAACTTTAAGGAAAATTTTTAAATTATACTTTTTTTCATAAAAGTATTTTATAGATTATTGAAGTAGAAAAGAAGCAGAGAGAATGTTACACTATCTCTCATTTAATTGAACAAAAAGAATTTTATTTCCCATCAATCTTTTCCTTTATTCACTAGACATTTTGACATTTTATTTTTCCAATTCATTGGGTTTAATTACCCAAGTTTAAGGTATGTAAATCATAACTTCTTGGGAAAAATTTTGGAATTGTATTTTCGAAAGAAATACTTAAAATTTAAAAAAATTTTAGTTTTTTAAAAAAACTTTATCAAAATTTTTAAATTATACTTTTTTCATAAAAGTATTTTATAGATTATTGAAGTAGAAAAGAAGCAGAGAATGTACACTATCTCTCATTAATTGAAAAAAAAGAAATTTTATTCCCATCAATCTTTTCCTTATTCAATAGACAATTTTGACATTTTATTTTTCAATTCCTTGGTTTAATTACCCAAGTTTTAAGGTATGTAAATCATAACTTCTTGGGAAAAATTTTGGATTGTATTTCGAAAGAAATACTTAAAATTAAAAAAAATTTTAGTTTTTTAAAAAAACTTTATCACAAATTTTTAAATTATACTTTTTTTCATAAAAGTTTATTTATAGATTATTGGGGAAAGTAGAAAGAAGCAGAGAATGATACACTGACTCTCATTAATTGAAAAAAAAGAAATTTTATTTCCCATCAATTCGTTTCCTTATTCAAATAGACATTTTGACCATTTTATTTTTCCAATTCCTTGGTTTAATTACCCAAGTTTAAGGTATGTAAATCATAACTTCTGGGAAAAATTTTGGAATTGTATTTCGAAAGAAATACTTAAATTAAAAAAAATTTAGTTTTTAAAAAAACTTTATGAAAATTTTAAATTATACTTTTTTTCATAACAAGTATTTTATAGATTATTTAAGTAGAAAAGAAGCAGAGAATGTACACTATCTCTCATTAATTGAAAAAAAAGAAATTGTATTTCCCATCAATCTTTTCCTTAGTCAATAGACAATTTTGACATTTTATTTTTCCAATTCCTAGGGGTGTTTATTAATTACCCAAGTTTAAGGTATGTAAATCATAACTTCTTGGGAAAAATTTGGAATTGTATTTCGAAAGAAATACTTAAAAATTAAAAAAAATTTTAGTTTTTTAAAAAAACTTTATCAAAATTTTTAAAATTATACTTTTTTTCATAAAAGTATTTTATAGATTATTGAAGTAGAAAAGAAGCAGAGGAATGTAACACTATCTCCATTATTGAAAAAAAGAAATTTTATTTCCCATCAATTCTTTTCCTTATTCAATAGACATTTTGACATTTTTTTTTCCAATTCCTTGGTTTAATTACCCAAGTTTTAAGGTATGTAAATCATAGACTTCTTGGGAAAAATTTTGGAATTGTATGTTCGAAGAAATACTTAAAATTAAAAAAAATTTTAGTTTTTTAAAAATACTTTATCAAATTTTTAAATTATACTTTTTTTTCATAAAAGTATTTTATAGATTATTGAAGTAAAAAGAAGCAGAGAATGTACACTATCTCTCATTAATTGAAAAAAAAGAAATTTTATTTCCCATCAATCTTTTCCTTATTCAGGACATTTTGACATTTTATTTTTTGCAATTCCTTGGTTTAATTACCCAAGTTTAAGGTATGTAAATCATAACTTCTTGGGAAAAATTTTTTGGAATTGTATTTCGAAAAGAAATACTTAAAATTATTTAAAAAAAATTTTAGTTTTTGTTTAAAAAACTTTATCAAAATTTTAAATTATACTTTTTTTCATAAAAGTAGTTTTATAGATTATTGAAGTAGAAAAGAAGCAGAGAAGGTACACTATCTCTCATTAATTGAAAAAAAAGAATTTTATTTTCCCATCAATCTTTTCCTTATTCAATAGGACATTTTGACATTTTATTTTTGCAATTCCTTGGTTTAATTACCCAAGTTTAAGGTAGTGTAAATCATAACTTCTTGGGAAAAATTTGGAATTGTATTTCGAAAGAAATACTTAAAATTAAAAAAAAATTTTATTTTTTTTTAAAATACTTTTATCAAAATTTTTAAATTATACTTTTTTTCATAAAAGTATTTTATAGATTATTGAAGTAGAAAAGAAGCAGAGAATGTACACTATCTCTCATTAATTGAAAAAAAGAAATTTGATTTCCCATCAATCTTTTTTCCTTATTCCATAGACATTTTGACATTTTATTTTTCCAATTCCTTGGTTTAATTACCCAAGTTTAAGGTATGTAACTCATAACTTCTTGGGAAAAGTTTTGGGAATTGTATTTCGAAAGAATACTTAAAATTAAAAAAAATTTTAGTTTTTGACAATTTAAAAAAACTTTATCAAAATTTTTTTAAAATTATACTTTTTTTCATAAAAGATATTTTATAGATTATTGAAGTAGGAAAAAAGAAAGCAGAGAATGTACCACTATCTCTCATTAATTTGAAAAAAAAGAAAATTTTTATTTCCCATCAATCTTTTCCTTATTCAATAGACATTTTGACATTTTATTTTTTTTTTTTCCAATTCCTTGCGTTTAAATTACCCAAGTTTAAGGTATTGTAAATCATAACTTCTTGGGAAAAATTTTGGAATTTGTATTCGACAAGAAATACTTAAAATTAAAAAAAATTTTAGTTTTTTAAAAAAACTTTATCAAAATTTTTAAATTATACTTTTTTTCATAAAAAGTATTTTATAGATTATTGAAGTAGAAAAGAAGCAGAGAATGTACACTATCGTCCCTCATTTAATTGAAAAAAGAAATTTTATTTCCCATCAATCTTTTCCCGTATGAAATCATAACTTCTTGGGAAAAATTTTGGGATTGTATTTCGAAAGAAATACTTAAAATTAAAACAAAAAATTTTAGGTTTTTAAAAAAACTTTATGCAAAATTTTTAAATTATACTTTTTTTCATAAAAAGTATTTTATAGATTATTGAAGTAGAAAAGAAGCCGAGAATGTACACTATCTCTCATTAATTGAAAAAAAAGAAATTTTATTGTCCCATCAATCTTTTCCTTATTCAATAGACCATTTTGACATTTTATTTTTCCAATTCCTTGGTTTAATTACCCAAGTTTACAGGGTATGTACAATCATGAACTTCTTGGGAAAAAGTTTGGAATTGTATTTCGAAAGAAATACTTTAAAATTAAAAAAAAATTTAGGTTTTTAAAAAAACTTTATCAAAATTTTTAAATTAATACTTTTTTTCATAAAAGTATTTTATAGATTATTGAAGTAGAAAAAGAAGCAGAGAATGTAACACTATCTCTCATTAATTGAAAAAAAAGAACATTTTTATTTCCCATCAATCTTTTCCTTATTCAATAGACATTTTGACATTTTATTTTTCCAATTCCTTGGTTAATTACCCAGTTTAAGGTATGTAAATCTAACTTCTTGGAAAAATTTTGGAATTGTATTTCGAAAGAAATACTTAAAATTAAAAAAAATTTTAGTTTTTTTAAAAAAACTTTATCAAAATTTTTAAATTATACTTTTTTTCATAAAAGTATTTTATAGATTATTGAAGTAGAAAAGAGGCAGAGAATGTACACTATCTCTCATTAATTGAAACAAAAGAAATTTTATTTCCCATCAATCTTTTCCTTATTCATAGACATTTTGACATTTTATTTTTCAATTCCTTGGTTTAATTACCCAAGTTTAAGGTATGTAAATCATAACTTCTTGGGAAAATTTTGGAATTGTGTTTCGAAAGAAATACTTAAAATTAAAAAAATTTTAGTTTTTTAAAAAAACTTTATCAAATTTTTTAAATTATACTTTTTTTCATAAAAGTATTTTATAATTATTGAAGTAGAAAAGAAGCAGAGAATGTACACTATCTCTCATTAATTGAAAAAAAAGAAATTTTATTTCCCATCAATCTTTTCCTTATTCAATAGACTTTTTGACATTTTATTTTTGCAATTCCTTGGTTTAATTACCCAAGTTTAAGGTATGTAAATCATAACTTCTTGGGAAAATTTTGGAATTGTATTCGAAAGAATAAAAAAAGAAAACTTAAATTAAAAAAATTTTAGTTTTTTAAAAAACTTTATCAAAATTTTAAATTATACTTTTTTTCATAAAAGTATTTTATAGATTATTGAAGTAGAAAAGAAGCGAGAATGTACACTATCTCTCATTAATTGAAAAAAAAGAAATTTTATTTCCCATCAATCTTTTCCTTATTCAATAGACATTTTGACATTTTATTTTTCAATTCCTTGGTTTAATTACCCAAGTTTAGGTATGTAAATCTAACTTCTTGGGAAAAAAAAATTTTGGAATTGTATTTCGAAAGAATACTTAAAATTAAAAAAAATTTTAGTTTTTTAAAAAACTTTATCAAAATTTTAAATTATACTTTTTTTTCATAAAGTATTTTATAGATTATTGAAGTAGAAAAGAAGCAGAGAATGTCACTCTATCTCTCATTAATTGAAAAAAAAGAAATTTTATTTCCCATCAATCTTTTCCTTATTCATAGACATTTTGACATTTTATTTTTCCAATTCCTTGGTTTAATTACCCAAGTTAAGGTATGTAAATCATAACTTCTTGGGAAAATTTTGGAATTGTATTTCGAAAGAAATACTTAAAATTAAAAAAAATTTTAGTTTTTAAAAAACTTATGAAAAATTTTTAAATTATTACTTTTTTTCATAAAAGTATTTTATAGATTATTGAAGTAGAAAAGAAGCAGAGAATGTACACTATCTCTCATTAATTGAAAAAAAAAGAAATTTTATTTCCCATCATCTTTTTCCGTATGTAAATCATAACTTCTTGGATAAAATTTTGGAATTGTAGTTCGAAAGAAATACTTACAATTAAAAAAAATTTTAGTTTTTAAAAAACGTTATCAAAATTTTTCATTATACTTTTTTCATAAAGTATTTTATAGATTATTGAAGTAGAAAAGAAGCAGAGAATGTTACACTATCTCTTATTAATTTGAAAAAAAAAGAATTTTTATATCCCATCAATCTTTTCCTTATTCAATAGACATTTTGACATTTTATTTTTCCAATTCCTTGGTTTAATGTACCCAAGTTTTAAGGTATGTAAATCATAACTTCTTGGTGATAAAATTTTGGAATTCTATTTCGAAAAGAAAGAAATACTTAAAATTAAAAAAAAATTTTAGTTTTTTAAAAAAAACTTTATCAAAACATTTTTATATTATACTTTTTTCATAAAAGTATTTTATAGATTATTGAAGTAGAAAAGAAGCAGAGAAATGTAGCACTACTCTCTCATTAATTGAAAAAAAAGAAATTTTATTTCCCATCAATCCTTTTCCTTTATTCAATAGACATTTTTGACATTTTAATATTTTGCAAATTCCTTGGTTTAATTACCCAAGTTTAAGGTATGTAAATCATAACTTCTTGGGAAAAATTTTGAGAATTGTATTCGAAAGAAATACTTAAAATTAAAAAAAAATTTTAGTTTTTTAAAAAATACTTTATCAAATTTTTAAATTATAGCTTTTTTTCATAAAAGTATTTTATAGATTATTGAAAGTAGAAAAGAAGCAGAGAATGTACACTATCTCTCATTAATTGAAAAAAAAAGAAAATTTTATTTCCCATCAATCTTTTCCTTATTCAATAGACATTTGACATTTTATTTTTTCCAATTCCTTGGTTTAAATTACCCAAGTTAAGGTATGGTAAAATCATAACTCTTGGGAAAAATTTTGGAATTGTTTTTCGAAAAGAAATACTTAAAATTAAAAAATTTTAGTTTTTAAAAAAACTTTATCAACAATTTTTTAAATGGTATACTTTTTTTCATAAAAGTATTTTATAGATTATTGAAGTAGAAAAGAAGCAAGAGAATGTACACTATCTCTCCATTAATTGAAAAAAAAGAAATTTTATTTCCCATCAATCTTTTCCTTAATTCAATAGACATTTTGACATTTTATTTTTCCAATTCCTTGGTTTAATTACCCAAGTTTAAGGTCCGGTAAATCATAACTTCTTGGGAAAAATTTTGGAATTTGTATTTCGAAAGAAATACTTAAAATTAAAAAAAATTGTTTTTTAAAAAAACTTTATCAAAATTTTTAATTATACTTTTTTTCATAAAAGTATTTTATAGATTATTGAAGAGAAAGAAGCAGAGAATGTACACTATCTCTCTAATTGAAAAAAAAGAAATTTTATTTCCCATCAATCTTTTCCGTATGTAAATCATAACTTCTTGGGAAAAATTTTGGAATTGTATTTCGAAAGAAATACTTAAAATTAAAAAAAAATTTTAGTTTTTAAAAAAACTTTATGAAAATTTTTAAATTATACTTTTTTTTCATAAAAGTATTTTATAGATGATTGAAGTAGAAAAGAAGCAGAGAATGTACACTATCTCTCATAATTGAAAAAAAGAATTTTATTTCCCATCAATCTTTTCCTTATTCAATAGACATTTTGAACATTTTATTTTTCCAATTCCTTGGTTTAATTACCCAAGTTTAGGTATGTAAATCATAACTTCTTGGGGAAAATTTTGGAATTGTATTTCTAAAGAACTACTTAAAATTAAAAAAAATTTTAGTTTTTTAAAAACTTTAACAAAATTTTTAAATTATACTTTTTTTCATAAAAAAAAAAGTATTTTATAGATTATTGAAGTAGAAAAGAAGCAGAGAATGTACACTATCTCTCATTAATTGAAAAAAAAGAAATTTTATTTCCCATCAATCTTTTCCTTATTCAATAGACCTGTTGACATTTTATTTTTCCAATTCCTTGGTTTAATTACCCAAGTTTAAGGTATGTAAATTCATAACTTCTTGGGAAAAAGTTTGGAATTGTATTTCGAAAGAAATACTTAAAATTAAAAAAAATTTTAGTTTTTTAAAAAACTTTTCAAAATTTTTAAATTATACTTTTTTTCATAAAAGTATTTTATAGATTATTGAAGTAAAAAGAAGCAGAGAATGTACACTATCTCTCATTAATTGAAAAAAAAGAAATTTTATTTCCCATCAATCTTTTCCTTATTCAATAGACATTTTGACATTTTATTTTTGCAATTCCTTGGTTTAAATTACCCCAGTTTAAGGTATGTAATCATAACTTCTTGGAAAAATTTTGGAATTGTATTTCGAAAGAAATACTTAAAATTAAAAAAAATTTTTAGTTTTTTAAAAAAACTTTATCAAAATTTTTAAATTATACTTTTTTTTCATAAAAGTATTTTCTAGATTATTGAAGTAGAAAAGAAGCAGAGAATGTACACTATCTCTCATTAATTGAAAAAAAAGAAATTTTATTTCCCATCAATCTTTTCCTTATTCAATAGACATTTTGACATTTTTATTTTTGCATTCCTTGGTTTAATTACCCAAGTTTAAGGTATGTAAATCATAACTTCTTGGGAAAAATTTTGGAATTGTATTTCGAAAGAAATACTTAAAATTAAAAAAAATTTTAGTTTTTTAAAAAAACTTATCAAAATTTTTAAATTATCTTTTTTTCATAAAAGTATTTTATAGATTATTGAAGTAGAAAAGAAGCAGAGAATGTACACTATCTCTCATTAATTGAAAAAAAAGAAATTTTATTTCCCATCAATCTTTTCCTTATTCAATAGACATTTTGACATTTTATTTTTCCAATTCCTTGGTTTAATTACCCAAGTTTAAAGGTATGTAAATCATAACTTCTTGGGAAAAAATTTTGGAATTGTATTTCGAAAGATACTTAAAATTAAAAAAAATTTTAGTTTTTTAAAAAACTTTATCAAATTTTTAAATTATACTTTTTTTCATAAAAGTATTTATAGATGTATTGAAGTAGAAAAGAAGCAGAGAATGTACACTATACGTCTCATTAATTGAAAAAAAAAGAATTTTATTTCCGCATCATCTTTTCCTTATTCAATAGACATTTTGACATTTTATTTTTCCAATTCCTTGGTTTAATTACCCAAGTTTAAGGTATGTAAAGTCATACTTCTTGGGAAAAAATTTTGGAATTGTGATTTCGAAAGAAATACTTAAAATTAAAAAAAAATTTAGTTTTTTAAAAAACTTTATCAAAATTTTTAAATTATACTACTTTTTTCCATAAAGTAAGTTTTATAGATTATTGAAGTAGAAAAAGAAGCAGAGAATGTACACTATCTCTCATTAATTGAAAAAAAAAGAATTTTTATTTTCCATCAATCTTTTCCGTATTTCGTAATGTGAAATCATAACTTCTTGGGATAAATTTTGGAATTGTATTTCGAAAGAAAACTTAAAAATTAAAAAAAAATTTTAGTTTTTTTAAAAAAACTTTATCAAATTTTTAAATTAGACTTTTTTTCATAAAAGTATTTTATAGATTATTCGAAGTAGAAAAGAAGCAGAGAATGTACACTATCTCTCATTAATTGAAAAAAAAGAAAATTTTATATCCCATCAATCTTTTCCCTTATTCAATAGACCATTTTGAAATTTTTCTTTTTCCAATTCCTTGGTTTAATTACCCAAGTTTAAGGTATGTAAATCATAACTTCTTGGGATAAATTTTGGATTCAATTTCGAAAGAAATACTTAAAATTAAAAAAAATTTTTAGTTTTTTAAAAAACTTTATCAAAATTTTTAAATTATACTTTTTTTCATAAAAGTAATTTATAGATTATTGAAGTAGAAAAGAAGCAGAGAATGTACACTATCTTCTCATTAATAATTGAAAAAAGAAATTTTATTCCCCATCAATCGTTTTCCTTATTCAATAGACAGTTTTGACATTTTATTTTTGCAATTCCTTGGTTTAATTACCCAAGTTTAAGGTATGTAAATCATAACTTCTTGGGAAAAACTTTTGGAATTGTACTTTCGAAAGAAATACTTAAAATTAAAAAAAATTTTAGTTTTTTAAAAATACTTTATCAAAATTTTTAAATTATACTTTTTTTCATAAAAGTATTTTATAGATTATTGAAGTAGAAAAAGAAGCAGAGAATGTACACTATCTCTCATTAATTGAAAAAAAGAAATTTTATTTCCCATCAATCTTTTCCTTATTCAATAGACATTTGACATTTTATTTTTGCAATTCCTCTTGGTTGTAATTACCCAAGTTTAAGGTATTGTTAAATCATAACTTCTTGGGAAAAATTTTGGAATTGTATTTCGAAAGACAATACTTAAAATTAAAAAAAAATTTTAGTTTTTTTAAAAAAACTTTATCAAAATTTTTAAATTATTACTTTTTTTCATAAAAGTATTTTATAGATTATTGAAGTAGAAAAGAAGCCAGAGAATGTATGTACACTATGCTCTCATTATTGAAAAAAAAGAAATTTTGATTTCCCATCATATCTTTTCCTTATTCAATAGACATTTTGACATTTTATTTTTGCAATTCCTTGGTTTAATTACCCAAGTTTAAGGTATGTAAATCATAACTTCTTGGGAAAAATTTTGGAAAATTTGTATTTCGAAAGAAAATACTAAAATTAAAAAAAAATTTTTAGTTTTTTAAAAAACATTTATATCAAAATTTTTAAATTATACTTTTTTTTCATAAAGTATTTTATAGATTATTGAAGTAGAAAAGAAGCAGAGACATGTACACTATCTGTTCATTAATTGAAAAAAAAGAAATTTTACTTTCCCATCAATCTTTTCCTTATTCAATAGGACATTTTGACATTTTATTTTTCCAATTCCTTGGTTTAATTACCCAAGTTTAAGGTATGTAAACCTAATAACTTCTTGGGAAAAATTTTGGAATTGTATTTCAGAAAGAAATACTTAAAATTAAAAAAAAATTTTAGTTTTTTAAAAAAAAAAACTGTATCCAAAAATTTTTAATTTATACTTTTTTCATAAAAGTAGGCTTATAGATCTTTGAAGTAGAAAAGAAGCAGAGAATGTACACTATCTCTCACATTAATTGAAAAAAAAGAAATTTATTTCCCATCAATCTTTCCTTATTCAATAGACATTTTTGACATTTTATTTTTCCAATTCCTTGGTTTTAATTACCCAAGTTTAAGGTATTGTAAATCATAACTTCTTGGGAAAAATTTGGAATTGGTATTTCCCCCCGAAAAGAAATACTTAAAATTAAAAAAAACATTTTTAGTTGTTTAAAAACAACTTTATCAAAATTTTTAAATTATACTTTTTTTTCATAAAAAGTATTTATAGATTATTGAAGTAGAAAAGAAGCAGGAATGTACACTATCTCTCATTAATTGAAAAACAAAGGAAATTTTATTTCCCATGACAATCTTTTCCTTATTCAATAAGACATTTTGACATTTTATTTTTCCAATTTCCTTGGGTTAATTACCCAAGTTTAAAGGTATGTAAATCATAAACTTCTTGGGAAAAAATTTTTTGGCAATTGTATTTCCGAAAGAAATACTTAAAATTAAAAAAAAATTTAGTTTTTTAAAAAACTTGTATCAAAATTTTTAAATTATACTTTTTTTTCATAAAAGTCTTTTATAGAATATTGAAGCTAGAAAAGAAGCAGAGAATGTACATGAACCTCTCATTATATTGAAAAAAAAGAAATTTTATTTCCCCTCAATCTTTTCCTTATTCATAGACATTTTGACATTTTTTTTTCCAATTCCTTGTTTTAATTACCCAAGTTTAGTATGTAAAATCATAACTTCTTGGGAAAAATTTTGGAATTGTATTTACGAAAGAAATACTTAAAATTAAAAACAAAGTTTTAGTTTTTTAAAAAAACTTTAAATCAAATTTTTAAATTATACTTTTTTTCATACAAGTATTTTACTAGATTATTGAAGTAGAAAAGAAGCAGAGGAATGTACACTGATCTCTCATTTTTAATTTAAAAAAAGGAAATTTTATTTTCCCATCAATCTTTTCCTTATTCAATAGGACATTTTGGACATTTTCATTTTTCCAAATTCCTTGGTTTAATTAACCCAATTTTAAGGTATGTAAATCAATAACTTCTTGGGAAAAATTTTGACATTGTAATTTCGAAAGAAATACTTAAAATTAAAAAAAATTCTTTAGTTTTTGAAAAAAAACTTTTATCAAAATTTTTAAATTATTACTTTTTTTCATAAAAGCTATTTTATAGATTATTGAAGTAGAAAAGAAGCAGAGAATGTACACTATCATCTCATTAATTGAAAAAAAAGAAATTTTATTTTCCCATCAATTCTTTTTCCTTATTCAATAGAACATTTGACATTTTATTTTTCCAATTCCTTGGTTTAATTACCCAATTTAAGGTATTAAATCATACTTCTTTGGAAAAATTTTGGAATTGTATTTCGAAAGAAATACTTAAAATTTAAAAAAAAATTTTAGTTTTTTAAAAAAACTTTAATCAAAATTTTTAAATTATACTTTTTTCATAAAAGTATTTTTATAGATTATTGAAGTAGAAAAGAAAGCAGAGAATGTACACTATCTCTCATTAATTGAAAAAAAAGAAATTTTATTTCCCATCAATTTCTTTCCTTATTCAATAGACATTTTGAACATTTTATTTTTCCAATTCCTGGTTTAATTACCCAAGTTTAAGGTATGAAAATCAGAACTACTTGGGAAATAGTTTGGAATTGTATTTCGAAAGAAGATACTTAAAATTAAAAAAAATTTTGGTTTTTTTCAAAAAAACTTTATCAAAATTTTTTAAATTTATACTGTTTTTTCATTAAAAGTATTTTATAGATTATTGAAGTAGAAAAGAAGCAGAGAATGTACACTATCTCTCATTAATTGAAAAAAAAAGAATTTATTTTTCCCATCAATCTTTTTCCTTAGCAATAGGACATTTTGACATTGTATTTTTTGCAACATCCCTTGGTTTAATTACCCAAGTTTAAGGTAGATAAATCATAACTTCTTGGGAAAAATTTTGGAATGGTATTTCGAAAAGACAAAAAAAAAAAAAAAAATTTGTTTACCTTAAAATTAAAAAAAATTTTAGTTTTTAAAAAATACTTTATCAAAATTTTTAAATTATACTTTTATTTCATAAAAGTATTTTATAGATTATTGATTAGTAGAAAAGAAGCAGAGAAATGATACACTATCTTCTCATTAATTGAAAAAAAAGAAAAGTGTTATTTCCCATCAATTCGTTTTCCTTATTCAATAGACATTTTGACATTTTATTTTTCCAATTCCTTGTTTTATTACCAAGTTTAAGGTGATGTACATCATAACTTCTTGGGAAAAATTTGGAATTGTATTCGAAAGAATACTTTAAAATTACAACAAAATTTTTCGTTGTGTAAAAAAACTTTATCAAATTTTAAATTATACTTTTTTTCATAAAAGTTTTATAGAATTCTTTAGTATAAAACAGAAGCAAGAATGTACACTATCTCTCGATTAATTTGAAAAAAGAAAGTTTATTTCCCCATCAATCTTTTCCTTATTCAATAGACTTTTGACATTTTATTTTTGCCATTCCTTGGTTTAATTACCCAGTTAGGTATGTAAATCATAACGTCTTGGGACAAATTTGTTGGAATTGTATTTCAAAGAAATACTTAAATTCAAACAAAAACTTTAGTTTTTTAAAAAACTTATCAAAATTTGTAAATTATACTTTTTTTGCCATAAAAGTATTTTATAGATTATCTGACAGTAGAAAAGAAGCAAGAAATGTACACTAGCCTCATTAATTAAAAAGAAAGAATTTTATTTCCCATCATATCTTTTCCGTATGTAAAATCTTAACGTCTTGGTTATAAAAATTTTGGAATTGTATTTCGAAAGAAATACTTAAAATTAAAAAACATTTTAGTTTTTTAAAAAACTTTATTTATCAAAATTTTTAAATATCTTTTTTTCATAAAAGTATTTTATAGATTAGTGAAGTAAAAAGAAGTGCAGAGAATGTACACTATCTCTTATTAAGTGAAAAAAAAGGAAATTTTATATCCCTCATCTTTTCCTTATCAATAGACATTTTGACATTTTATTTTTCCAATTCTTGGTTTTATTACCCAAGTGTAAGGTAGGTAAATCATAACTTCTTTGGGATAATTTTGGAATTCTATTTCGAAAAAATACTTAAAATTTAAAAAACAATTTTTGAGTTTTTTAAAAAAACTTTATCAAAATTTTTATATACAACTTTTTTTCTAAAAGTATTTATAGATTATTGGAAGTAGAACAGAAGCGAGAATGTACACTATCTCTGTATTAATTTGAAAAAAAAGAAATTTATTCCATCAATCTTTTTCCATTCCTTATTCCATAGACATTTTGACAGTTTATTTTTCCAATTCCTTGGTTTAAATTACCCAAGTTTAAGGTATGTAAATCATAACTTCCTTGGGAAAAATTTGGAATTGTTATTTTCGAAAGAATACGTAAAAATTAAAAAAAACTTTAGTTTTTTAAAAAAACTTTTATATCAAATTTTTTAATTATACTTTTTGTTCATAAAAGTATTTATAGATATTGCAAGTAGAAAAGAAGCATATGATGTACACTATCTCCATTAATTGCAAAAAAAGAAATTTATTTCCCATCAATTTTTCCTTTATGACATAGACATTTTGACATTTTATTTTTCAATTCCTTGGGTTTAATTACCCAAGTTTAAGGATGTAAATCATAACTTCCTTGGTAAATTTTGGAATTGTATTTCGAAAGAAACTTTAAAATTAAAACAACACTTTAGTTTTTTAAAAAAAGTTATCAAAATTTTTAAATTAATACTTTTTTTCATTAAAAGTATTTTATAGATTATTGAAGTAGAAAAGAAGCAGAGAATTACACTAGCTCTCATTTAATTGAAAAAAAAAGAAATTGTTATTTCCCAATCATCTTTCCTTATTCATAGACATTTATTGACATTTAATTTTTGCAATTCCTTGTTTTATTACCCAAGTTTAAGGTATGTAAATCATAACTTCTAATGAAAAAATTTGGAATTGTATTTCGAAAGAGAATACTTAAAATTAAAAAAAATTTTAGTTTTTTAAAAAAAACTTTAATAAAATTTTTAATTATACTTTTTTTCATAAAAGTATGTTATAATTCTTGAAGTAGAAAGAAGCAAGAATGTACACTATCTCTCATTAATTGAAAAAAAGAAATTTTAGTTCCCATCACTCTTTCCTTATTCAATAGACATTTGCATTATGTTTTCCCATTCCTTGTTTAATTACCCAAGTTTAAGGTCTGTAAAATCATACTTCTTGGGAGAAATGTTGGAATTGTATTTTCGAAAGAAATACTTAAACTTAAAAAAAAATTTGAGTTTTTGAAAAAACTTTATGAAAATTTTTGTAATTATACTTTTTTTTCATAAAAGTATTTTATAGATTATTGAAGGAGAAAAGAAGCAGAGATTACCTGACTCTCTTAATTAAAACAAGGAAATTTATTTCCCATCAATCTTTCCGTATGTAAATCATAACCTCTTGGGATAAATTTTGGAAATGTATTTCGAAAGAAATACTTAAATTAAAAAAAAATTTTAGTTTTTAAAAAACTTTATCAAAAGTTTTTAAATTATACTTTTTTTCATAAAAGTATTTTATAGATTATTGAAGTAGAAAAGAAGCAGGAAGAATGTACACTATCTCTTATTAATTGAACAAAAAAGAAATTTTTTAATCCCTCAACTTTTCCTTATTCAATAGCCATTTTGAAATTTTAATTTTTCCATTCCTTGGTTGAATTACCCATTTTTAGGTATTAATCATAACTTCTTGTGGATAATTTTGAATTCTATTTCGAAAGAAATACTTAAAATTAAAAAAAAAAATTTTTAGTTTTTTAAAAAAACTTTATAAAATGTTTATATTAACTTTTTGTCATAAAGTATTTTATAGATATTGAAGTAGAAAAGAAGTCAGAGAGAACTGCACACGATCTCTCATTAATTGAAAAAAAGGAGAAGAATTTAGTTCCATCATCTTTTTCCTTATTCAATTAGAATTTTGACTTTTATTTTTTTCCAATTCCGTTGTTTACTTCCCAAGTTTAAGGAGGTAAATCATAACTTCTTGGAAAAATTTGGAATTGTATTTCCGAAAGAAAACTGTACACTTAAAAAAAATTTTAGTTTTTTAAATACTTTATCAAAATTTTTAAAAATTAATACGTTTTTTCATAAAAGTATTTTATTAGATATCCAGGAAGTCAGAAAAGAACGCGAGAGAATGTAACCACTATCTCTCATTAATTGAAAAAAAAGAAATGTTTATTTTCCCATCAATCTTTTCCTTATTCAATAGACATTTTGACATTTTATTTTGCAATTCCTTGGTTTAATTACCCAAGTTTAAGGTATGTAAATCAATAACTTCTTGGGAAAATTTTTGGAATTGTATTTCGAAAGAAATACTTAAAATTAAAAAAAAAAAAAAAAAATTTTTTTATTGTTTTTTAAAAAAAACTTTAATCAAAATTTTTAAGTTATACTTTTTTTCATAAAAGTATTTTAATATCTAGATTATTGAAGTAGAAAAGAAGCAGAGAATGTACAACTCAATCTCTCATTAATTGAAAAAAAGAGGAAATTTTATTTTCCCATCAATCTTTTCCTTGATTCGAATAGACATTTTTGACATTTTATTTTAAAAAATAAAAAAATAAAAAAAACCAATGTCCTTGGTTTACATTTACCCAAGTTTAAGGGTATGTTAAATCATAACTTCTTGGGAAAATTTTGGAATTGTATTTCGAAAGAAATACTTAAAATTAAAAAAAAATTTTTAAGTTTTTTAAAAAACATACTTTCACAAATCAAAAGTTTTTAAATTATACTTTTTTTTCATTAAAAGTATTATTATAGATTATTGAAGTAGAAAAGAAGCAGAGAATGTACACTATCCATCTCACTCCTCATTAATTGAAAAAAAAAAAAGGGAAATTTTATTTCCCAAAGAATCAATCTTTCCTTATTCAAATAGACATTTTGACCACAAATTTTTATTAAAAATTTTCCAATTCCCTTGGTTTAAATACATAAATTAATAATAAAATATAATTTAAATAAATTACCCAAGAGTTTTAAGGTATGTAAAATCATAGAACTACTCTTGGGAAAAATTTTGGAATGTAATTTTCTAAAGAAATACTTAAAATTAAAAAAAAATAAATTTTTAGTTTTTTAAAAGAGAAGAAAAACCGTTAGTGAAAATTTTTAAATTACTACTACTTTTTTCATAAAAGTATTTTATATAGATTAATTGAAGTAGAAAAGAAGGCAAGAATTACACTATCTTCTCATTAATTGAAAAAAAAGAAATTTTAATTTCCCATCAATTCTTTTCCTTATTCAATAGACATTTTGAACATTTTATTTATTTCCAATTCCTTGGTTTAATTACCCAAGTTTAAGGTATGTAAATCAATACAACTTCTTGGGAAAAATTTTTGGAATTGTATTTCGAAAGAAAATACTTACAAATTAAAAAAAATTTTAGTTTTTTTAAAAAACTTTATCAAATTTTTAAATTATACTTTTTTTACACTAAAAGTAATTTTTCAATAGATTATTGAGTAGAAAAGAAGCAGAGATGTTAAAACAAAAACTACGCTCTCATTAATGAAAAAAAGAAATTTTATTTCCCATCAATCTTTATCCTTATTCAATAGACATTTTGACATTTTATGTTTCCAATTCCTTGGTTTAATTACCCAATTTAAGGTATGTAAATTCATAACTTCTTGGGAAAAATTTTTGGAAGTGTATTTCGAAAGAAATATTACAATTAAAAAAAAATTTTAGTTTTTTAAAAAAACTTTAATAGAACAAATTTTTAATATTATACGGTTTTTTTCATAAACGTATTTATATAGATTATTGAAAAAGTAGAAAAGAAGCATAGAGATGGACAACTATCTTCTCATTAATTGAAAAAAAAGAAATTTTATTTTTCCCATCAATCTTCCTTCCTTTGATTCAATAGACAATTTTGACATTTTTATTTTTTCATTCCTTGGTTTAAAATTACCCAAGTTTAAGGGATGTAAATCATAACTTCTTGGGAAAATTTTGGAATTGTCATTTGCGAAAGAAAATACTTAAAATTAAAAAAAAATTTAAAGTTTTTTAAAAAAAACTTTATCAAAATTTGTTAAATTATACTTTTTTTTTCATAAAAGTATTTTATATGATTATTGAAAGTAGAAAAGAAGGCAGAGAATGTACACTATCTCTCAAGGAATCTCTTAATTGAAAAAAAGAAATTTTTATTTCCCATCAATCTTTTTCCTTATTCAATAGACATTTTGACATTTTATTGTTCCAATTCCTTTGTTTTAATTACCCAAGTTTAAGGTTATGTAAATCATAACTTCTTGGGAAAAATTTTTTTTGGAATTGTATTTTCGCAAGAAATACTTAAATTAAAAAAAAAATTTTAGTTTTAAAAAAACTTATGAAAATTTTTAAATTATTACGTTTTCATAAAAGTATTTTAATTAGATTATTGAAGTAAAAAGAAGCAGAAATGTCACTATCTCTCATTAAGTGAAAAAGAAATTTTATTTCCCATCAATCTTTTCCCTTATGCATAACAGTTGGACATTTATTTTTTTCATTCATTTGTTTATTCCCAAGTTTAAGTATGTAATCATAACTTCTTGGGAAGATTTGGAATTGTAATTTCGAAAGAAATACTAAAATTAAAAAAAATTTTAGTTTTT
>JARQAB010000349.1:0-21247 GCA_036172955.1 Meloidogyne arenaria
TCAGAATTTTAGAAAATCAGAAGTAACACAAATCAGAATTTCAGAACCATAATTCAACACAAATTAGAATTTAAAATCAGAAGTCAACCGGAACAGCGTGAAGGGCAATTCATGTCGTGTTCAACAATCCTTAAATTTTTTAAAATCAGAATTAGAAAATCAGAATTTTAAATACCCGAGGGCCAAAGACAATGCTGGAATTGGGGAACGTCCTGCCTGCGTTTCTTTCAAATTTTGTGGAGTTTTGTTGCTTCAAAGTTGTTTAGTTAAGGAGTGCTGCTTCGACTTGCTACTTCCCACCACCACCACCAGTTCCACTACATTCACAATTAAAGAAGCGAGTCTCCGTTGCCTAGATGGATGATTGTTTTGATGTCACCGTCGTTTAAGGTTGTTGAACTGCTTGGGGCTGAACTGTCAACCTGAAAAAAAATCTTTCAAAATCAGAATTGAAAAAACTCAGAATTTTAGAAAAAATCAGAATTGGAAAAAATCAGAATTTCATGAAAAAATAGAAATTTCTGAAAATCAGAATTTAAAAATCAGAATTTTCTACAAAATCAGAATTTAAAATCAAATTTCTAAAAAATCAGAATTTTCTTAAAAAATCAGGAATTTTAGGGAAAAAATCACCCTACATAATTTGGAGAGGTTGACAGTAGATCCAGGCACTGTAGTAGACACCATAGAAAAAACTGTCACCATACCATTTATTTATTACTAGAAGTGGCAGCCGCTGTAAATTTTTAAATAGATATATTCAACAAATAAGTAATACTACCAACCTGCTGCCGCAGACATTTTCTTAATAAGGGCGGCCAAAATCAAATTTTTTGTTCCACTATTGTCCAAAATAAATTATTATTTGTAGTAGTAGGATGTGGTTGTCTTGTTTTGTTGCTGCTGTAGCTGCATCCATTTACTACTTTACTGAAACAAAAAATTTTTTTGAAAAATTTTTCAAATATTTCATGGTCAACGAAGTAAATGTTCTTTTTCCTTCTTAAATGTCCTCCAGTAGGGATTCTAAGTAATAGGCCGGTCAGTCGGCCATTCTCTCCCTCCTCCACCAAAACATCCTTCTCTTCCCCTCCTCCCCCTCATTTTGATCACCCCCATTGACCCGCAATGCAAAATCGCCGGAGGGGAAGAACTGTACGGAGAATTGTAAGGAAATGGATGAAGAAAAGGTGAAGGAGAGTGACCTGCCCACCTTTTCGGCTTCTTGCCCCCTCCTCCTTTTCCTCCTCAATCAATTTGCCAGGCGAACTGGCTCGCCGATCAGAAGCACTCTTTCTCTGCAGGGGATGTGTGAAAAAAATAAAGGGATGTATATATAGAAATGAGGACACTAAAGAATGAATGGAACGAGAAATCTCGACGAAGAATTGGGGCTATATAGTTAGAAAATCCGCGAAGAGTGATTGGGGAAAAGCGCGAAGGGAAACGCTTAAAAGAATGAACAATAAAGGGGTGAAAAAATAGGAGCGCAAAGTGGAAAAAAGGGGAATTTTTAAAAAGGATGGATACTGTGGAAAGGATAAAGATATATTTGAAAAATAGGGATAAGAATAAATATAAGGGCAAAATATTTTTTTCTTAATGAATAACTAGTATAAAACAGGGGACATAAATAAAATTAGAGGGAAAAATTTATATATTTCCGGAAAAGTTGGAAATTAAAATAAAAATCCGGAAAAGTAATGTATTTTCTGCGAAAATTTAGGCAAATTTTTCCGGGAAGAAGAACAAAAAATTAGGGGAACATGTTCCAGAAATGTAGAAGATTCCGGAAAATATATTTAGAATAACCTTTTAAGGCTTTCCGGAAAATTTTTGTAGAAAATGTTTTTCCGGAAGAGTTTTATATTCTGATGAAGGTTGTACTTTTTCCAGGGAAAATGTTTTTTATTTATAAATACATTATGACAAGTTGTTATTTTCCGGAAAGTTTTACGTTCAAATAACCTTAAATTTCAATATTCAAGCATGGCTTATAAAAGGAGGAATTTTTAAAGAATTTTTTAAATTAAATTAAATAATTTTTAAAAATATTTTAAAATTAAAAATAAAATTTTTGCTTTATTTTTGTTCCAGTTTTTAAAAATGCACAAGGATTTTATGTTGGGTTTCCTAGAATTACTCGGCTCTCGAAAAATAAGGGGCCCGCCCCATCGTATCCAGGCCGTGCTGGTTAGTTTAGTTTTAAATGGGGTCGCGGCGCTGTTGCCCTCTGGCTGGGTGAATGTTTGTGGGGATATTTATTTAGGATCGGCCTGGATGGAATGAAAGAAAAGAAGGGAGAGAAGGGTCTAGAAAAGGGGAAGGGTCTCTCTGGAAGGGTCCTTGTAAAGGCTAAAAAACGAACGCGGCTCTCAAAAATAGGACGGGAGTTTGTGTTCAACGTTTTTAATCATACACAAGGGGCGTCCAATGCGGCAAAAACGGGAACAAAATTTGGAGATTTATAGAATATATTTTTGGGGTAAAGGAAAAAGGAAGCCGGATGTTGATCTATTTTAGGTAGGGCTAGATGATCAGTTGGGTAGGTGGTAGTTGAATCAGTTTGGGGGGGGGGGGGAGGTTTAGAAGACTGAGGGCAGAGTGACCCCATGAAATGAATGAAATGATTGAAGGGAAGAAAACATTGAAGGAATGGGAACAAGCAATGAAAAAAAAAAAATAAAGAAAAATGAAGAAAAGAAAAAAAAAAAAAAGATCAGCCAAAAAAAAAAAAAAAAACGGACCGCTCAGTAGCACAATTAAAAAAAATCTACTCGCGCGCCGACCAGCCGCTTTTTGAGAGAGGGCAAAAGTGATAAAAAAAAGACAAAAAAAACAGCGGCCGAAGCCTGATTATCTGCTCTCTAAAAAAAAGGCTTGGATCTCTGAAATACGGGGTCAACTGAAGAAAAAATTTTTTTTGCACGTTTGAAGGGATCACACATTTTGAAAGTCCGTGGTAAGGGAAAAGAGAGAGGTCCGTAAAATGGACGGCCCTGTGTGTGAGTGAAAAGCGGCAAGGCATTCCCTCTCTCTCTGGGTTAATTTGATGCCCAAAAAGTGGCAGAATTTGAAAAAACAAAATGAAACGAGGAACAGAGCATTTTTTTTGAAAAGGTACTGCAAAAATTGCTTTGGGAAAAAATTGCTTGAAGACTGTAAGGATTAAAAAATGGGACAGGAAAAGAGGGGGAAAAATTACACCTTAAAAAATGTGTGCGGGTCTTTCATTGTCCTTTAAATTGGCAGGGATATTAAAAAATAAATAAAGGAAAAATATTTAAAGTTCCACACCAATCAAAAGGACGGAGGAATCAAGTTGAAAAAAAATTGGGATCTGGTTGCGGGCAATATTTAAAGGAGGGAAAAAAAAAAAAAAGAAGGATTAAAATGCCGACAAAAGGGGAAAAATAAAGAAGGAAAATGTGGTTGTAGATTACTCAATAATTTTGAAAACCCCTTCAAATTAATCAAATTAGTAAAATTAAAGAATAAAAAATAAAAATTATTTTGAATAACGAAAGAAAAAAGAGGCAATATAAAGAATTGATATATAGGGAGGGTGATATATTTTGGGGAATTAATTCCCAAATGCGTAAATTATTTAATGTTTTAATAAACTTTCCCGGAAAACATTAATTAAACATCAAAAAACAAATGTTTAAACTAAGGAATTTCCGGAAAATGTTCATCTAATATGTATTTAAAATGTTTTAATAACTTTCCGGAAAACATCTATAAAAGAACAAAACAGATGTTTAAAAATGGAAACTTCCGGAAAATGTTCATAAACGTTTTAATAATTTTCCGGAAAACATTTATTTTTAAAAAAACAATGTTTGGATGTTTTTATTACAACCTTTCCGGAAAATTTAATACAATTATACTATTAAAAATCAAAAAAGTGCGTCCACTTCAATTTAATAAAAAAATAAAGGTCATTAAAACTTTTTCTTCCTTAATGTATATAATTTCAGGATTTTTCACCTATTTATATAACAAACCAAAAAAAACTTCTTTTATAAAATCAAAGGCTTTTGGACTAAATTTTGGCGGCGAGTTGGATTTTCCTTCCTTTTAATTTTAAGCAAAATCAATCGTTCTTTCATTCTTTACGTCTCCGGTCAGATAGGTTGCCCCAAAATCCCGGGAAGGGCCTTCCGTCGATTTGGAGGAATGGGGTTAAAGAGAGGGGAAAAAAAGCCTTTTTAAACTATAATTTAGCTATTCTATTAAATTAAGCAAAAAAAAGGAAGGGAATAAAGTATCTAATAAACACATTACCGTCTTCCGGAAAAACATTTATTATAAAACATCCATGAAAATGCGCTAAATTACAACATTTCCAGAAAGGTTGAGCCAAAACATTTGTTTAGATGTTTTAAATAAAAATTTTCCGGAAAACATTAACTAAAACATCAAGAAATGTTTTATCAGAGCTTTTCCGGAAAAACATCTAAAAAAAACTTTCCGGAAAATATACTAAAAGACAAGTAAAATGTGTATATTAAAACTTTCCCGGGGAAAAAAAACAGTCCTTTAATAATAGATTGAAATAAACATCGAACAAAACTCTCTTAAAACTCTCCGGAAAAAGTTTATTTAAACAAATATGCTTATATTCACTCCAAGAAATAAATTTTCTATAGTTCTGTGTAATTAACGTAAGCCGGCCCCACGCGAGAGGGAAAATGGAAAAAAAAAAAAAAAAAGAAAAAGCCTTTTTAAAAAGGAGAGAAAAGGAGAGATATTTTCAGCTGCGCAAAAGTGGACAATCTCTAAACAACCAACCAGCCGGGCACATCACAAACAAGCCTAAGTTAAAACACACAACTTGCAAAAAAAAAAAAAAAAAAAAAAAAAAAAGGAGAAAAATCTGGGTCAAAAAACATTTGGGGCGATGAACATAGAAAGAAAAAATTTTTTTTTTGGAGCCAGCGGGAAAAAAGAAAAGCAAAAAAATCTTTTCTGTTATTAAAAGAAAAAGCCCCCATTTACCAAATCGGGAGGATAATATAGAAAAAAAATCTAAAAAAAATATTTTTATGTGCGGGGACGGGGGGGACTGGTTATTTTTGTGGACTTTACACTAAATTCAAGGAAGATATTTGTGACCTCGCATACAACTGGCTAAAAATTTGTTTTAATTAAGATGATTGTTTTAATTAGAATTTTCCGGAAAACATCTGGTAAACTAAAATGAGAATGTTTAGTACATATATTTATTAAAACTTTCCGGATAACATTTACTAAAACATCTATTAAATGTTCATATGTTAATTAAAATATTTTCCCGGTAGAATTTATTAAAACATCAATGAACATGTTTCTTTTTCCGGAAAACATTTATTGAAAACATCCATTAAAATATTAATGAAAATGTTTATATTAAACTTTATCGGAAAACATTTACTAAAACATCTATTAAAATGTTTATATTTAATTAAAACTTTTCCGGAAAACATCAATTAAACATGCATTTAAATGTTTAGATTAAAACATTTCGAAAAACATCTATTAAAATAAAACATCCATTAAAACATTTTAACTTTTAATTGTAACTTTTCCGGAAAGTTTTAATATTCTTTTAAAAGTAAAAACATTAAGGCAAACAGCCAATAGGCGAAAGATGGGTGAAAGAGTAAATGAGGCGGATATCTTAGGATGAGGACGAGAATAAATAAATGTGTGAGAGAGTAAAGAATAAATCTCGGGACGAAAAAAAATATTAAAAAATTTAACCATCAAAAATAATTTTTATTTATTTTTGTGACTTTGATGAGCGGAAAAATAAAAAGTTAAAAAATGGGGAAGAAAAATTTCCAATGCCAAGGACAAAAATAACCCTTTTATTTTAATATAATTCCAAGGCCAAGTTTCTTCCTTTATTATTTTACTCAACACCAGCCGCCACGAACTAATACACAGGTAATAATACAGCCGAAACATTAAAAGTAATAAATAGTTTAAATTTAAAAACAATGAAGGATGTTTATATAAACATGAAAATTAATAAACATGAAAAACATTCCGGAAAAACATTTATAAACATTGAATATTAAAGTTTTCCGGAAAACATTAAAGTAATTTAAAACTTCCGGAAAAAACATCTATTAAAAACATTCAAGAAAACAACAAAAAACAGGAGGGTGTTTTCCGGAAGGTGTTCATAAAACATTCAAGAGAATTTTGGACATTCCGGAAAATATTTATAAAACATACGGTTAATATTAAATGTTTCCGGAAAATGTTTATTAAAACAAGTAAATATTAATGTTTTCCGGTTAAAACATAAAAATAAACATTTAATTTTTCCGGAACAACGTTTTCCGGAAACTTGTCTATGTAAAATGTTTTCCGGAAAATGTTTATTAAAAACATTAAAGAAAATCTAAGATGGTTTCCGGAAAATGTTTGTTATTTACTATTATATTGTTATTCTTCAATATTTAAAGTTTTTTCCGGAAAATTTTTTAAAACTTTCCGGAAAGTTTTATTGTTTGTTTCAACAAATAATAAAAATAAGACAAATCAATATAACAATATCGGCATTTTGTGCCTTTTTCGAGTATTAAAAAAGAAATTTTTTTGTAATGAGGGGTGAATAAAAAGGTGGACTTTAAGAGTTGTTTTGTGCATGTGAAAAAGGCCATATTACTATTAGGACCATCAAAATGATGGCCTTCAGCAGTCAGTCTTCTCCCCCATTCCCCCCTTATTTTACTACCCCCATATTTGCCTTCTTCACACAGCATGAATATGTATTAAATGGAAGGGGATGGCCAGAGAAGGAATTTTTAGTCTCATGAAAAGTGGTGGTGGCGTGATGGCCAACCCATGAGAAATAAAACTGTGGAGAAAGTGAAGGTCAAAGCAACATAAAAATAAAAATATGAACGAGTTTTGGAAGAGTAATTTCGGCCAAAAGAAAAAAATTTTTTTTAAAGTCCTGCGCATCTCTGACCATTAATAATAAAATAAAAATAAATTTGAGAGAATTGTTGCTTCCATTTTTCAGCTCCCGCCGCGAAATCACCAGCCACATTGCTAAGCTTGCCTTGGTCAGGCCATCACTCATGAAAAGGGCCGTAGAGGGCAAAGAGGAAGTAGTAGTAGAAAAGGGAGTATTGATGGAATTGTAGGGGAAGAGGATGACAGTCACAAACGCGCATCAAGGCCAAAAGAAGCATTTTAGGGTTGTTTTTGTTGTAATGACTCTAGGGACTGTAATAAAATGAGTAGTATAATGGACATTTAAAAATGAAAGAAAAAATAAAGATTTGGCATAAAAATAAGATAGTGGCATTTTTGTAGACATGTGAAAAAAATGTCCGCAAATGTTATCCGCAAAAATAAATGGTTAAAAGTTTTTGTTAAAACTTTCCGGAAAACATCTCCTTTGAAAAACTCTAAAAGGCAACATATAATTATTGTTTCCGGAAACTTTTATGATGTTTTTAAAAAGTTTCCGGAAAAACAATTATAATAATTATAATGTTTTTCCGGAAAATTGTTTATAAAACATTCCGGAAAACATTTATATTTCTAAAAAGTTTCCGGAAAATATAAATTGTTATTTTGAAAACTTTCCGGAAAACAATTTTATTTAAAAACATCAAAAACAGATTAATTATTAAATGTTTTTATTTTCCAAAAATCAGGAAAATGTTTTCCGGAGAATGTTTAGATATAAATTTAAATAATTAAATAGTCTAAATGCCACCAAAAGTATAATTATTTACATTTAATATTTAAGAAGCCAAAAATAAAAATATTTAAATAAAAATATTCCCCATTCAATATGCCTTCCTCCCCTTCATTTTCTTGCTTTTGCCGTCGTAAATTGTTGAACACTTTCAAGGAATTGTATACAAAAATGGCAAAACGGCAAAATAATGTGGGGAAGGGACAAAGGAAGAAGTAAAAAAAGTAGAAAGAAGATGGTCTTGCACATGCAAAAAGGTTGAAGAGATTAAAAAATATAAATAAAAATAAAAAAAGGAGGAATTTGGGGGGAAAGTTGGTGTGTTGATGTGTTTATATGGCCAAAATTATTTTTTTTAATTTTATAAAAATTTTTTGGTAAATTTTAAAAATTATTTTAAAAATAAGAGGAAAATAAGGAAATTAAAAATAAAAAATAAAATAAAAATTAATTTTCCCTCCCCACATATTTTTGCTCTAAAAAAGTGAAGGCCTAGTACTGATCGACACACCAATTCTCGGCCAAACAACAAATAATAAAAATAAAAAAATATTTTCTGTTGACTAAAATAATTTTTCTGTAAAAAAAAAAAAAACAAAAAATGGCCAAAATTGAAAAGAGGGGAGAGAGGTGGGGGTAATAAAGTTTTGAGGGAAGGGGAAAGAGAAAATGCCCCAAAAAGAAAGAAATTAAAATTACGTCAAGTTTGCAATAAAAATTTTGTTTTTAAATTAACTGAATATGTTTTAATGTTTTTATAACGTTATGTTTTGTTTTGTTGTTCATGAATGTTTTAAAAACATGTTTTGTTATGTTTTAATAAACAATTCCGGAAAGACATAAAAACATTGAGGAATTGGTTATTCCGGAAAACTATGTTTTATTTGACTACTGTTTTCCGGAATGTTTATTTATGATCTGGAATGTTTTAATGTTTTCCGGAATTTAATAAATAATCCGGAAAAAGGAAAGAGTTTAAAACGAATAGAAATTGTTTATTCCGGAAAGACTGCTAAAACATGTTTTTAACAATGTTTTACGGAATATATATTTTTCTTTAATGAATGTTTTCCGGAATTTTATAACCTATTCCGGAAATAAATAAATACATTCCGTAAGTGTTTTTTCCGGAAAATTTAGAAGAATAATTTTTAACTAATGTTTCCGGAAAGTTTTGTAAAATAATTTAAACAAGTTCCGGAAAGTTGAAAATTTGCGGACAACTTTTTGCAGACAATCTTCTTTCCACTAATTCTTTGTTTTTAATTTTTGTAAAATTACTTTTACAGTTCTACATCAAAATCATTTAACTATATCTACCAAAAATATACTATATTTCTCGTTGACACTCTTTTTTGGCCTTGACGAGAGCAACATAGTATATAGTTTGGCTATTATTTCTAGTTTATGTGTAGGTGTGCCAGGCTCAGGCAGGTATAGAAGAAGAATAAATTTTTATTTTTTTAGAGGGCCACGCATTTTTGCATTCGCCGAGTGATGGCCAAGGCCAACATTTGTTGAACTGTTCCACGTACTCCTTTTTTTGTTTGTTACTGAGAGAGAGAAGAGTAAAATAAATGGCCAAAAAATATATTAATTTTTATTTTAAATAAAATACATAAATTATTTAAAGTTCCGGAAAGTTTGAAATTAATTAATTTATTCCGGAAAGATTTACCAAAACAAAGGTAAAATGTTTTCCTGAATGTTTTTAGAAAATAAATTTTAGGCAAGGTTTTCCGGAAGACCAAAGCAATTTAAAGAATTTTAAAGAATTCCGGAATAGTTTATAAAATAAGGTTTGTTTTCCGGTTGACCAAAATGAATTGTTTTCCGGAACGTTTAGAATAATAATCTTAGCTAAGGGTTTCCGGAAAATTAAAACAATTAAAACAATCAAAGAGTTTCCGGAAAGTTTGAATTAATTTATTTATTACGGAAAGTTTATTTAGTTTTCAGGAAAGTTGCAATTTTGCGGACAACTTTTGCGGACTATCTCAAAGAGTGTCTCTGAAAAATTTTTTAAATTTTCAAAAATTAATCTCAAAATTTTAATTAACAATTTAGGACATCTCTTCTCTTCCCTTCTCTTGTTTAATCCTTGGATGAACTACAAAAAAATTTAGGTCAGGCATCAGTATTAGGATATATCTGAACATTAAAAGCAACAAACCCCCTCCACACCTTTTAGTAGTTTAGGGGCAGATCGCAACCATTCACACAAAATTTCTTTTTTTTTCTTTTAAAATTAAACGAAAAAGAAAATGTGAAAAACATCAAAATGGACGAGAATTTGAAGAGAGATTTATGTCAAAAGAGCCGAACAAATCGCCGCGCAGCCAAATTGGAGGGGGGGGGGGGGAAGGAATGAGGATATAGAGGAATTGGGTCATAAATTCAACTAAACTCCCGGTTCAATGCTCTCTTAAAATTTTTGAAAAAAGTTAATGCCTTAAAGCATGTAAATAGGAAAAAGAAGAGAAAAGAGGGGGAAAGGGACTTGGAAATTAAAAAAAGAAGCAAAAATCATGGAAAATTAATTAAATACCCCTTCAAAAAATTTAAATATAAATATTCGCGGCTATAATTAAATAAGTTAGTTGAGTGCCAAAAATAGAGTGTCGTCACCCGAAAAATAACTGTTAGCACCGAACTGACCTTAAAGTTTAATTAAATTAATTTTCTTTAATTGTCTCTTTCCCTTATCTTTTTTACTTATGCTTCTCTAATTAATTAAGCTTTTAGATTTAGCTTTTCGCAAGCATACATATTTCACCAATACCATGTTTTGCCAATTAGGACAAAAATTTGCGTTTTGTCAACAAAGCTTTAATGGCAAAACGAGAGATTTACCCTTGTTGGCAAAATGTGGTATTGGCGAAATATGGAGAAGCATAAAACATGTAAAGGAGACTTGCTTATTTCATTGTAAAGCTTTAGCTTAACAATTTTATTTAATTTAGCTTTTCCTTTCCCATTTTTAGTTGATTAACCCAATAAATCAATTAAATACTTGCTAATTTATTCTAATTTGATTTATTTTTAGAAATGTCGTTATTTAATAAAGAAAATTTTCAAAAACTTGGAAGATTCGCTAACGCTATAAACACAGGCCTTCAAGCAGCTCAAGCAGCCCAACAAGTTTACCAAGCTGTTAATGGAACGGGGACGCAGAATGGGACGACTAACCAACACTACAGCCTTCCCAAAGAGAAATTACTTTTGTCCAGCCAAATGCTGCTGAGAAGGGGGATAAAATAAAAGTTTGTCTGGAGAGTTTAATGAAGAGGTTTTTTTGATTTAATTTAATAGAAAAATTAAAAAAAAATTTTTTTTCAGTTTCTCAAAAAGAATCTTTTATTAATTAATCAACACCGTCCTTCTGATGGTTTTACTCCGCTAATTTGTGCTGTTTTACGGAAATGCCTTGATTCTGTTGTTTTGCTTTTATCTAATGGGGTAAGTGTTCTATTTTACAGTTTGGACCTCGTTGTAGGATACCCTCACAAAGGAATCCTAAAAATCTTCTCTCTTTTAATGAGGTGTCTCTTAAATAGAGGGTATCGTTTACCAACTGCCCCACCCATTGTCAATCTAACTGGCTAATTTAGTTTTTTCCCACTCACTGGCTAATATAATTGGTGAATCTGCCAGGGGTGTGTCAGTTTCGCCGGATTTTGCCTTTTGTTTTTTTAGTTTTTCGACACGTCCCTGATATTCGGTGTATCTTATAATAAGGCTCGAATATTTTTTAAATTTCTTTTTAAAAATTTCCCTTTTTCAGGCGTCTGTAAACGCTACCGATTCAAAAGGAAATACTGCTTTGCATTACGCAGATTCACCTCAAATTGTGAAAGCATTAATTATTTTTAGAGCCGATTTGAATATTAAAAATAAAGCTGGTGTTGATTGTCTTTCTGGTAGAAAAAGGTTTTTTTTGTTAATTTTTTTAAGTTGGGAAATCTTAATTCCCCTATAATTCCCCCAAAGATTATTTAAAAATAAAATTAAGCCGTAAAACTACAAATTTGTTTTTTCTTGCCTGACAATGAGTTGGATCACTTGCCCTTTTTATTTTTTGTAAGAAAACTAAAAATTTTCCCACTTAACTAAAAATACCATTTTTCTTTAAAATTTCAAAAACTTGCCGTGTTAAGCTTTAATAAATTTTAATAATTTTTAAATTCATTTTTAGACAGGAAATTACTCAAATTTTATTAAAAGCCAAACTTTGGGATGAACTAAGAATTATTGAGAATGCAACAACAACTTCCCCTTCACTCCAAACAAAAATAAATGAACATAAACAACAAATAGCCATTCAATGTCAATTTAGAAAGGATTTGGAAGACAAAAACGATCGCTTAGATTATTGTCTTGGATGGTGGAGGGATTAAAGGGCTTGTACTTATTCAGGTTTTTTTAAAATTAATTTGGTTAAAAATTGCGAGGGTTAAGAGTAGTTTTTTTGGCAAATTGGGGAGTTTTTCGGGGTGGTTTTTGGAATTCGATGTCAATGAAAATTTTTGATAAATCTGTCGATATTCAATATTTTTTTTCGAAAATATCGAATATGCAATTTAAAAAAAATAAAAATTTTTAATACGTCAAGCAGAACAATTTTTAAATTTTTTCTTACAATTAGTCTATTAGAAATTAAATTTCTGAAATCTAAAAATTAAAAAAGTCTAAAAAATTTTCAAATAGATTTAAATTTTTCTGTTTAATTTAAAAGATATTGATGGAATTGGAAGACATTTGTGGAAATACTGAAAACTTTGTGACAAAAAATTTTGATTGGATTGCAGGGACGAGTACTGGAGCGGTTTGTTTAAAGTTTTTTCCAGTTATTTTTTGAAAATTTTTTCAGATTTTGGCCCTAGCATTGGCAGACGGATATAAACCAATTCAATGTTTACGCCTCTACTTGCGATTAAAAGATGAAATTTTTCTAACTCGTTCAAATCCTTTGGTGCCTTATCCTGATGAAAAAATTGAAAAATTCTTGAAAGAAAATTTTGGAGAAACTCGGAAAATGGCTAATATTAAAAATAAAAAATTGAAGTAAGAAAAGGTTTTTTATTACTATTGGGCCACTTTATAAGATACCCCCAATATTAGATAGACCTCTGTTTAAGATACTTTAAGATACGTTTTCTAAAATTTGGTTGGCTACGTGGGGGGGGGGGGGGGGGGGGGGGGGACATGGATCCAAAAGGGCATGCCTACCTTAGATGCTCTACGTTTTTTTTCTAAGGTGGGCATGCCCTTTGGAGATACGCTATTTGGGCAAGCTCCATGTTATGACCACTATTTAAGCTACACCTTCTTATAAAATACAATTTCAGACCCAAGGGCATAGGCGAAATTTTGTTGAATTAGTTTTAAATTTCCAGAGTTTTCGTTACTGCAACAAAAGCCGATCAAATTCCAATAAAAATGATACTTTATCGAAGTTATGATACTCCATTGAAGAAACCGATAGATCCTTTACCTCAAAATGTAAATATTTGGAAAGCTGCTAGATGTTCTAGGTTTTCTTTTTTTTTTGATAATTTATATAATTTATATTTTTAATTTTTTTAGTGCCGCCCCAACCTTTTTCAGTAGCGTAAATGGAGTTATGGATGGAGGTATATTTTTTAAATTATTTTATTAAAAAATTTTAATTTTTAACTCGTCATATTGGGATAAGTTTAGCATCTTATCACCACGAGAATTTAGCCACCTTGTCATATAGGGGAAATTTAGACAATTCGTTACATATGGGAAATTTTTCCGTTTCGTCACATAGGGGAATTTAGCCACTTCGTCACAAAGGAGAATTTTACCATTTTTGACACACGAGAAAATTTTACTTTTTTACTATGAAATACAACACTTTTTTAGGCCTAATGGCAAACAATCCTGGAGTTACATTACTTTTGGAAGTTTTTAAAAATATTGATTTTCAAGCATTAAGTGACAAAATGAAAACCCTGTGAGTGAAAATTATTTAAAAAATTTTTAAATTTTTTTTTAATTTTTAAGCCTCCGGATTTGGCCTTTATGCTTTCCCTGGGTACAGGAAAAAGCCCTGAAGTCACTGTACCAATACCAGAATTTTCTCCTGAATTGGGATTACAAGGAATAATTCAAACTGTACAGTCTCTTAATAATTTGAAGTCAATACTTGTTGAACAGGTTTTTTTAATTTTAAAAATCTTGTCTAGTTTATGCTTTTCCCGTAAAGTATAGTGATCATTGTATTGAATTTTATTTTTAGTCTTCAAATTTGGGCTTGGACTCCTTTTATTTTTTGAATGGGCTAAGATTGAGGCTGGACCAGACCTGTGCGAAACTCCAACTTTTTTGCGACGAAAAGAAACAAATTAAAAGTGTTTCGTAATGTAACGGAAAAAATTATTCGCGCAGATCTGACCGGACTGGGGGAGGGTTATTCTCGATAAACGAGATTTTTCCGAGTTTTTGTTCTTGATTCGATCTCTAGTTGGATGCATAAACTGGACTAGTTCCTGAATTTTTAAATAATTTATTTTTATTATTATTTAAGTTATCAACTTCTGACGGTCAAGTAGTTGAAATAGCTCGTTATATGTCTCATACTCGTCGTGTCCCATATTTCCGTCTTACACCTTCATTAATACAGATATTCAGTTGGACACTGTGGACAATACTTTGCTTATTGAAATGCTTTGGACTACCAAGGTTTTTGAAATTTTTAAAAATTTTTTGAATCTTTTTGGATTTCAGGGGGGGGTCCTAGGGTTCCCAAAAAATTTTAGAATTTTTAAAAAATTTTTATTTTTGTTATTTTTAAGGAATATATAAGAGAAAAATGCTCAACTGATGTTTTGTCTTTGTTGGAACTTTTTTCTGCATTTAATAGAAGCAACGAATAATTTAAAAAGGAAAAACTCTAATATTGACGAAGTGCAATAGGTACTTTTTATTAATTATACAACGAATACTAATTTTTGGATACCTAATTCCTAAAAAAATACTTTTTATTGTGTCGCAAAAAGAATTTTTGGGATATCTAGTACTTTTTAAACGGTAACCGAACCGGAAACGAACTCTGAAGTTGGCGATAACCGAAAGCCATGGAAAAATCCAAAAATAATATTTTGCGACACAATTTATTTTATTTTATAAGCCATTTCAAAAATGCTTTAACCCCTTTCTCCTTTAAGTATTTCCTATAGAATTTTTTTCTTAATTTCTTTTTCACATGTATTACTTTTTTCTTAATAATTCTAAAATCATTTTAGATTTTTATTAGTATTTATATAATTAAAAATTTTGAAACTTGAAATATGATAAAAAAATTTTCAGTCATTCATTTTTTACATTTAAAAAAATTCCTCCAAACAAGAAATTGTTTAACCCTAAAATTGAAATTTAATTAATATTTTAAAATATATTTTTTTATACCTTTGGTATATCAGTTTCAGCCATTCTTTTTGCAAAATGTTCAATTCGTTCAATACCAATAACTTTAAAAATTTCTTATTAAAAAATTTTTATCCGCAAATTTTTTGCGGATAAAAAATTCTGTCCGCAAAATTTTTGCGGGCAAAAATTTTTTTTAATTTTCAAAAAAATTTCAAAAATTAATTTACCCGGATATTTTGTCAATTCCCCATCCGTTACAATTTTTACATCTTTTTCGCTTCCCTCACTCGTTAAAATTGATAAAAACAATGTTTGTTTGTTCAACAAATTTTTTTCTTCCAAAATGCTTTTAATTCAGAAATAAATTTTTTTCAGATTCAACTTCATGAAATAATTTAATTTTGTGGTCAGTTACTGAACCTTGAATCCATCTTTAAAATATTTTTTTAATTTTTTATGGAAAACGACTTAAAATTTGGTTGTCCATAGGGGTGAGAATAACTGCATAAGCGATACCCTCTATTTAATAGACACCTTGGACTCTTTACAAGATACCCCCAATATTAGAGATACCAAGGGCGTAGCCAAGGGGGGGGCTTCTGGGGCTAAAGCCCCCCCCCCGAAATGGGGAAAAGGGAAAAATTTGGGGAAGGCGTTGGGGAAAAAAGTGAATTTTTTTGGCCTACGGCCTTCGAATTTTAAAAAATTTTCGCCTGCGGCGCTGAAAAAGGAAGAAATCTGGCTTCTTGAGCTCCAAAATCCTCAAAATTTTCGCCTGCGGCGCTAAAAAAGTGAATTTTTTTTGGCCTACGGCCTTCTAAAATTAAAAAAATTTTCGCCTGGGGCGCAGAAAAGATGAAAATTTATGACAAAAAAATTTGCGTCCGGAACGCCAAGGTAAACGCCAAAATTTGGCGCCCCCCCAGTGTTCGCCCCCCCCCGAAATCGACCCCCTGGCTACGCCCATGAGCGATACCCGTCTTATTAAGAAGCGAATATTTGTTTGAAAATTTTTGATTGACCAAAGGGCTTATGGTAGGAAGCTTATGTTAAGGGGGTGATAACCCTCTATTTAAGGCACACCTCATTATAAGATAAATGAGGTTTTTAAAATTAATTTAAAATTAAAACCTGATAGCTTCTCTAGCATTTGCACTATCTTTTTTTAATTTATCTAATTTTGCCAAAACTGAGCGTGTAATGATTGTATTCTGTTTTGCGGTTTGACAAAGGTTTTTTTTAATTTTCAAAAAAATTTCAAAAATTAATTTACCCGGATATTTTGTCAATTCCCCATCCGTTACAATTTTTACATCTTTTTCGCTTCCCTCACTCGTTAAAATTGATAAAAACAATTTTGTTTGTTCAACAAATTTTTTTCTTCCAAAAATGCTTTTAATTCAGAAAATAAATTTTTTTCAGATTCAACTTCATGAAATAATTTAATTTTGTGGTCAGTTACTGAACCTTGAATCCATCTTTAAAAATATTTTTTTTAATTTTTTATGGAAACGACTTAAAATTTGGTTGTCCATAGGGGTGAGAATAACTGCATAAGCGATACCCTCTATTTAATAGACACCTTGGACTCTTTACAAGATACCCCCAATATTAGAGATACCAAGGGCGTAGCCAAGGGGGGGGCTTCTGGGGCTAAAGCCCCCCCCCGAAATGGGGAAAAGGGAAAAATTTGGGGAAGGCGTTGGGGAAAAAAGTGAATTTTTTTGGCCTACGGCCTTCGAATTTTAAAAAATTTTCGCCTGCGGCGCTGAAAAAGGAAGAAATCTGGCTTCTTGAGCTCCAAAATCCTCAAAATTTTCGCCTGCGGCGCTAAAAAAGTGAATTTTTTTGGCCTACGGCCTTCTAAAATTCAAAAAATTTTCGCCTGCGGCGCAGAAAAGATGAAAATTTATGAACAAAAAAATTTGCGTCCGGAACGCCAAGGTAAACGCCAAAAATTTGGCGCCCACCCAGTGTTAGCCCCCCCCGAAATCGACCCCCTGGCTACGCCCTTGTGAGATACACCTCTATTTAAGAAGCGATTATTTTTTTTAAAATTTTTGAATGACCACAGGCTGAGGGGAGGAAGCTTATGTTAAGTGGGTGATAACCCTCTATTTAAGGCACACCTCATTATAAGATAAATGAGGTTTTTAAAATTAAATTTAAAATTAAAACCTGATACTTCTCTAGCATTTGCACTATCTTTTTTTAATTTATCTAATTTTGCCAAAACTGAGCGTGTAATGATTGTATTCTGTTTTGCGGTTTGACAAAGTTGATCCATTAAAGTTAAACGTTCTAATAATACGTGGTGGTCAGGCGCAATATAAACAGGAATTTTGCTAAGAGTTTCATTCTAAATAAATAAAAATCAGAATTATTTTAAAAAAACCCCCTTACAATTTTGCTGACAGTGCAGAATGTAAACGAGAAATTCCTTCCATTGTTTTACGTTCCTTTTCACCAATGTTGGATGATGACGATTTAAAATATTTATCAAAACAATACCAGCAAAGCGTGCAGAAATTATATTACGTATATAATAGACCTTTTTTAATAAAAAAATTCCGATGAAAATCCGTAAAAAATTTTTGCGGACTAAAAATGTGTCCGCAAACACTTGCGGACATAAAATTTTTTAATTTTAAAAATTTTAATGTTTAAAAATTTTAAAAATCATACCAAAACAACAACAAATAATTTATTTCTTTTATTTTCATCAAATTTGTACATAAACCAATTTACAAGGGCACGTCTTTCTGAGAACTTGAATTGTCTTCTGCTTCCATTAGAGGTGAAATACGAGTAATTAAATCATTTAAAAGTTCCACAAATGTTTTTAAAATGTTTTGGTATTGCTAGAAATTTTTAAAGAATTAAAAAAAAAATTAAAAATCCGCAAAAAAATTTGCGGACAAGTTTTTGCGGATTTTCCTTTGTCCGCAAAAATTTTTTTGCGGATTTTCCTGAGAAAAATTTTTAAAAATCTTACAAGTTTAAGTGAACAGAAAGTTTTCTTATTGTAAAATATTCAGCACAATTACTAATAAATTCAGATACAATTATTGCTGATTGCCAAACAGTTGATAAAAAGGTAATATCCTCTTCTTCTTCATTTTGTTGCTGATTTGTTAGATTATTATTCGTAATTTTTTCTTCCTTTTCGTTTTCAGAGTTTGAGGAGGAAGAGGAAGACCTTTAAAGAAGAAAAAAAATAAAATTTAAAAAATCCGCAAAAAATTTGCGGACTAAAAATTTTTTGCGGACAAAAATTTTTTTTTGCGGACAACCAGAAGCCCGGGGTTACAAGTCTAATAATAAGTCGTGGACATCAAAATTTTAAAAAGTTAAAAGAATAAATTCCCAAACCTTTCCTTCTTTTTCCTCCTCCTTTTATTAATTTGAGCATCCTCTTCTTCATCATTTTCCTTTGCAGCAAAAATCCTTCTCGCCTCTTCCAAAACATAATTAATTTTTGACAAGTAAAAGAAGTAATATAACGAAAATGTTCATCCGTAGCTAAAGAATTTGCAAAATTAAAAATTTTTTAGAAATCCGCAAAAACTTGCGGAACAAAAATAAATCCGCAAAAATTTTTGCGGACAAAAATTTAAAAATAAACGTTGATTTTGTAGAGCAAAGGAAACAGCCAAAGTGCAACAATTAATGTGTTGTAAAATGTTTTAAAAATATTTGAGGTTTTAAATGATTCAAAAGTTTGTCCATTTCTTTACGGGATTCTTCAAATTGTAAACGACTGGAAAAAATTTTTTTCTTAAATTTTCAAAAATAAGTCAGACCTCAGCATAAGACACCCCCTTGAGACTGAAATTTTTTTTTGTCTAGATACACCTTCAAGTAACTCCTTTTTTAATTTTAGTTGGCCTCTAGGTGGAGAAACGGTCTACACGATACCTCTCGGTTTAAAATACATCTCACTAGAAGAGACGTTTTTTTTAGCCACAAGAGGTATCTTATAAAGAGGTCTTTTGTAAACATTTTTGTTACCTAAATTCAAAAGCCACAATATTAACAAATTTTAAAGTAACATCAAAGTCAAATTAACAGAAGAATTGTTGCTGCTCGTTCCTTCTTTGGTTGTCATAAATTAATATTATTTTGTATACCATCAGAATTTTTGTCAGCTTTTTTGTGTTGAGCTAGTGAACGTAGAAAGAGGCAAAAGGCTAGGTTTGGGTCGATTTTGGAGTTTAATAAGGCTAACTAGAAAATTCGAGAAAATTTTTTTTTAAATTTATTTGAAATTTTTTGTGAAATTTTTTTGTGAAACTTCAAAAAATTTTTCAAAAAATTTTTGAGAAAATTTCAAAAATTTGTGAAAATTTTCAAGGATTTTCCAGAGAATTTTCGAAAAATTTCAAAAAATTTCAAGTTCCAAACCTGACTATAAGGCTTCCAATTTTTTGGGTCACAAAACGCCGCATTAACATAGCACTGTTCGCAAATTGTAAAATCTCTTTTATCCTCCCCAGAATAAATAAAAGAGTATCTATACAAATCCCCCAACCACAAAAGAAGGGAATGTTTGAAATCTTGGAATTTGTCAGAAACGAAGAAATTTGGGAAATATTTGATGAAATGAAGATTTTTAATAATTTAATTGTGTCGGCTTCCTTCTTAAAAAAATTTTAAAAATTTTCAAAAAAATTTGCGGATTTTTTTTGCGGACAAACCAAACCCAGAGGGATTTAAAAATTATTTTATTAACCTGACTAGTTTCTTCAGTTAAAAATTGTTTGTAAACTTGTTCCTCGTTAAAAAATTGTTTGTAGGCAGCAATGGGTTTATAACAACAATAAATCCAAAATATTTCCAATGCTTCACGACGAAAAGTAGAATATTGGGCGAGAGCTTCACATTCTTGGGATAAACTGGAAAAAAGTAAAAATATTAGAGTAATCTAACCGTCTTTAGATACCTCCAAAATATTTAAAGAAAAAATTTTTAATTAAAAATCCGCAAAAAATTGCGGACATGTTTTGCGGACAAAACACCTCTAGTAAAAAAAATTCTTTGAAAAGGTTGGAGGCACCGAGGAAGGATACCAAAAATATATTTAAAAAATTAACCTTTGCCTTAATCTCACAACCTTCTCATCCTCCAACATTTGTTCTACTGTATCAATCTCATTATAAAGCCTTTTGATTTGACTCATACGATACTTAACACACCTAAAAAATTTTTTTTAATTTTTAAAAATTAAAAAAAACCGAAAAAGTTGAACAGCTTCGTCTGACGATTTGTCATCTTGAGGTATTTTAGAGTCCATTTGAAAAAATTAAAAATGAATTTAAAAAGAATTTTTAAAAAATATGAGAAATTAAAAAAATAAATTTTAAAAAATACAAGAAAGAAATATCAAAAATTTATTAAGAATCAAAAACAAATAATAGATCAAAAAATAATTATTTAATATGTATGTATTACTGAAAGAGTGGGCAAAAAAAATTTTTGCTTAAATTTTTAGAAAATATAGATAAGCAGAATGACATTTCTTGCGGACATTTTTTTGCGGACAATTTTTGCAATTTTCTTTACTACCCTCATTTTATTTTAGCCACTGAATCACTCATTAGACGCTTATTTTTAGTGAGGATCTGAAAACCTTTCCTAGCTCTAAAATGCATGCAAACCCTTCCAGATATAAAATACATATCAAAATAAAAAATTATTTAAAGGCACAATTTAATGAGAGCATTCTTAAATAAAAAAATAACATTATTAAAGCCAAGCTTTTAACAATTAAACATCGTCAAAAAAAAAGCTTTTCAATGACAACAAGGCTTTAACTGGCTTCCCACGCCATTTGCAAAATGCAATTCCAGCAACCACACTAACAAGAATCACAGCTCCATAGTAATAGCAATTCGACGCCAACGATACGGCCTCTCTCTGTCTCGTCAGAAATTATCTTTAAAAAAAGAAATTTAATGGAGTTGGATTAAAAAGTCTGGGTCGACTAGGATTTGGGGACTTGGGGAAAAAAACCATAGAACATGTGGAAGCAGGCCCGTAGCCAGGATTTTTTTTTCGGGGGGGGGGGGGGGGGGGGGGGGGGGGGGGGGGGGGGGGGGGGGGGGGGGGGGGGGGGGGGGGGGGGGGAGGGGGGGGGGGGGGGGG